>SKCR01052696.1:0-75595 GCA_019454045.1 Zanthoxylum bungeanum
GATTCGGTTTCGATCCAATCGAACCCACAATCGACATCAAATAACCATCCAATTTGATTTCATACACATCCAATGTCACAAAATCAAAATATACCAAGACATTAGGGCATAATCAATTCGGCCAACATGAGAATTTTGGGGATTTATGTTCAATTCAAAGTACAATCCAATTGACCATAAATTAACATCATCCTACATGATTCTAACTCATCAAATGAATCAAAAACAAAAATTCCAAGAATCCAAAATCATCCACACATTCGGCCAAGTGACAAAAATTGGGGAAAATTATTCCAAATCAATTTTCAACAAATTGGTCCAACCAAAATGAAATTAAACATGTTATAAGCATACTTAAACAATCAATTTATTCAAATCATGCTCAACAAACATTTACCCAAATTTTAAGCCCTACAATTTCATGCTTGAACCTATAGCTCTGATACCATTGTTGGTTATTATCTAGGTCCCAAGATCAAACAAGCAATGAAAACAATGCGTGAATACATCAACGGAGGTAGCGGAATACTCACATCGATCGGTTGAGTCGATTTGAAGACGAACAAAGCCACAAAACTCACTGCCAAGGACGCCCAAATGATGCAGTCCACTGCCTTCAAAAACAGAAAATTGAGTTGAGAAATGGAGCTCCAAGCTTCGTCAAACGGATCCCGGCTCATGGGCGAACCTCCCTACCACCTTCGCAAGACTCGTAGTGTGCTAGCACTTGCGGTTTTTGCCACTAAAACCCAACTCTTGCTTCCATTTACTCACGTTTTTGGCTTCAAAAACCAGTGAAAAATGCCCCTTGGGCGTGAGCTTGAAGGAGAGAATGAGAGAGAAAAATGTTGTTAAGTTATTACAAAAGTGGTATAACATTTGTTTATATATTTTACAAAAAATAATAAATGTTTTTACCATTTAATTTGCTTTCAAAAAACAAATTAAATCAATGTAATGACTTTGAGTGTTCCACACTCTAAAGTCAAAAGTCCATCACAAGTCCATCAAGTCACATCTACTTTAATAAAGTGACATGTTGTCATTTCACATCACTCAAGTGACAAGTGATTTGACGCTTGATGCGACTAATGATTTGACGCTTGATGTGACTTGCGTCGCCGCACTCGAATTCGAAATACGAATGTGCTCGCAATCACACTCGGGCTCGGTTCGTTAATTCCAAATTAACGATTTTTCATCGCGTCGTAATTAAATGATTACGCCTAGCGAATTCACTATTCACGTCGCTAACGAATTAATTCTAAATTAATTCGTTCGCCCGAATTAAAATCTAATTTTAATTCCGCGTCGAAATCTAATTTCATTTCATATATCGAATATATTAATTTACCGATTAATTCCAAAATTAATCATTATCTCTCTCTAGACGATATTTTATCCTAGATAAAATATCTCCGTAATTAATCCTAGATTAATTTTCTCTCTCTTCTATATAATCCCAGATTATTCAAGAGTGCGAGTTGTGCGTCATCGGTGGATTATCGGGAAGCGACCTATGAGATCCCCGGATAAGTTGGCAGTAAATACGGTCGTCGGAGTATCCGAATCACATACGTACCAAGTACTACGTTCTACCGATTTACGAGACAAGGTCGACTCCTAGCAAAGCACCAAGTCTACCCAATTCTCCGGACATATCCATTTAATAATATTAAGATCTGTTATCAAGCGTAGTATACCAATGTATTGTGCATATCGGCCCAGTATCGGATAGTCACGTGCTAGGGCTGGGGCTGGATAAGTGTCTACCCCGTCCGAAACACATATCGGATGTCTGGTAACATAGTCTCTATAATCGGATATTCATGACCTGGTCATAATATCCCGATTGGATGCGCATCACTCAAGAGCACTGTTACCGTATCCTGCGTGACATCATCTCCACTATGACTGAAGTGATACTTCCGTCTCGACATCACACCCAATACACTACGACTCTCTGATAAACCCAGAAGTGGTGTACGCAGAACCGGTTAAAGCCCTGTACCACAAAGACCAAAGTCTATCGATTATCGTAAGTATTAGCGATGTAAGTCTCAGGTTAAGACTATACACACCTACCTTGATTTCGGCCTCCCATAGACACATAGTCATAATACCAATGGGATTCCGAGGGGTCTATCCAGAGCGAAGCTGTTTCTCGTACCATCGGTGAAACACGACCTCCTATCGCACTTGCATAAGTATCCAATACTTATATATATGAGAACTATGCCATTGTGCCCTCACAACGCGCACAAGTGCAATACTAGCCTATTCCGCATTATCGATGTCCATTCTCGATAATACTCCGGCTAGGGATATTTAATGATTAATCCTTCGGGGGCTGATACTGTCTCATATCATTCTCAGTCCAGGAACTAATCACAGGGACCTCTCTTCATTTATATATCTATGGTGATCTAATCACAAATGATGAGAGTGCAATTTCCTTGTCACATAGTTAATTTGCTACAACAACACAATGATCTGTGCAAATAGTGACGCTATGGTCATTTTTTCCAACAACATGACTCACAATCGGATAAGGATCTAAGGTAAGATTTTCAATCAAACCATCCTTTACCAATTTGGATAGACGTCTAACACCTATGTGGCCCAATCTCATATGCCATAATTAAGTATTATTTAGTTCAGACCTCTTCTACTGTATTTTCTCTATATTAAAAACATATCTATATGTTTCCAAAACATAGTGACAGTTTGATAAAGAACATTCACATTTCAATAAATTTTCTTTATCATACGAACATAAAGTTTCATCCTTAATGTTTATTTTATATCCCTCTTTATCTAATATTGGCAGTGATATTATTTGTCTGATAAGTGAGGGAACATAATAACAGTCATGAAATTCTAATTTACATCCATTTGGGAGACCTAGAACAACAGTTCCTATGGCCTTGACATCCAATGTCTCGCCATTGCCAACTCTAAGCTGGATCTCCCCTTTATTCAGCCTTCGTTTAACCCTCATTTCCTGTAGAGAATTGCAAATATGAGTAGGACTCCCAGTGTCTAACACCCATCCACTATTTGCATCTAAGGCTAATGAGATGTCAATAATTAGAAAAATACAAAGCGTACCTGAGGGTCTTGCTTGAAGCTTTGGACAATCCTTCTTCCAGTGTCCAGACTTCTTGCATTGTAGACATTGATCACGAGCTACTTTCGGTTTTGCGCCTTTGCGCTTCTTGGAGTTTTTCTTTGATATCTTCTTCTTCCCCATATTTATTTTCTTTGATTTCCCAGAATTCTTTGAAGAGCCAGCTCCACCATGGAGATATAGTATGTGGTTGTCTTTCTTTAAATCTTACTCCGCCGTGTGTAGCATGTTATGAAGTTCTTCGTATGTGGCTTGCATAGAATGCATATGGAAATTCAATACAAAGCCAGTATAAGAACCATGCAAAGAAGACAAAATCAAATTACGGCCTAGCCTTTCATCAAACACAATGCCATGTCGTTTAAGATATCGAATTTGGTCAATCATGTTCAAAACATGAGTGCTGACACAGCTCCTCCCTCCTTGAGTTCAGCACGAAACAATTCCTTAGACCTTCGATAAAGTTACATCTCTTGATTGACGTCGAACAAATCATTGATTGTTCGCATGATGCTTCAAGCATCTGATACTTCAATGTACTGTCTCAGAAAATCTGGAATCATCGATCCTAAGATGTAGGATTTCACCTTTAGATTATCATCCTTCCATCTATCAAAAGTTTCTCGCTCTTCTGGAGTGGAGTCAGGATCGATATCAACAGGCAGTGGATTGATAGTGACATAAGTCAACTTTTTATACTCCAAGACAAGGCGTATGTTCATTTCCCATTCGAAATAGTTCTCGGCTCCTTTTAGCTTATAGGTATCCAAAAGTTTCATCAATGGATTAGTGGCAGCCATTTACAAGACAACATTTTTGAGTAGTAGTAGAATAATTTTTCATTTAAAAAGTGATAAAACTAATTGATTATGGAATTTTAAATCTATTAGTGCCCTCTCACTACTTTACGTAATTCTGTAATCTCCCTTAACGGAAAAATAGAAATTTAACTATCAAAATTTCATAGCGGGAAGTAGATCCCATGACATTTACTCCAGCCTCACACTAATGACGATATTGGCCTTTGTAAACTCATTAGGTAGACCTTCAAGGTCAATCACTTCATGTGACTTCTGGTTTGGTCCTGAACTGTTTCTTATCTCACACTAATGACGATATTCGATTAAAACGTGTTCTAGGTGTATACTTGTCAATGTGCACTAATGAGCTTCATATAATCGTATGTACACCCTCACACTAATGACGATATTGGGTGACTACGTTAACTCATCACGCTACATTTAATTTTTTACCGGAGCGATCTAAGTTCTGAGCACTTATACCCTCACACTAATGACGATATTGGATATAAGTAGTAAGAACCCATTCATCTCTGTATTGACAAGACGAACCATCCAATAATGCTCCAACATTATTAATATTATTACTTAAAGTAATTACCTAATCACGAGAGATTTATGACAATCAAGTCATTAACTTTATTAGGTCAAAGTTTTAATTTAAAACATGCAATACATATCCAATATGTCTTTTACATAATTAAATTAAAATTACTATGGCATAGATTCAAAATATGTGTTGTGTGGTTAATGTTGGGGTTGGTGCTCAGAGCGCCAATCCGGACCGTATTTATGTATGATTCATGAATACGAACATCCTCTTTTTCCCATAATATTACTTATTTATGGTTGCACCTCTTGTTCTTATATACGTATTCGATCTGATTACGATTAGATTGAAACTAAATGTGGTTTAGTGATATGTATATATTAGACAAAGGCCCGAATATTAATGCAGTACACAGTTACAAAGTTAGTTTGTAATTGACATTGGGAAGTGTCACTGCTATATGAATATTATCAAACATAGTTCCTGGTTAAGATTTGCTAACACGGGTCGGTTAGTCAAATCCGTTGAGACCAGTACATGTCGTATATCGATACTTGGTCCGATGGTTTATCCCAATGAACCATGAGTCTATGGAGACTCGTATAGACGTGTAGGTGTTTGTAGTGGATAAACATTGAACGGCTCACCGAAGATTCTTAATGGATGGTACACCAACGTCAATAAGAATCTTCTCGGGTTGAGTAGCATAGTGGTCCTTCGACTTGAGACACCATTGTGGATCTATGAGACATCCTCCACACTTAGATGGCCGTCACGTCACCGATCTATTTAGATCAGACCTCCGCCTGTTCATTGGGTGTGGATCGATCCTCAGGATATAGGATCCGTCAGTTCTGTGTACAGAGCATAGGTAGTCCATATATATTTAGCAGTCTGTTAAATCTGTGGCCACAGTATACTTCGGAAGTAAGTTCCGAATGTTATTTAGAGATTGCTAATAGATACGTCGACAAGATAATACCTATAGAGATTTGACGTTTACATCTATATCTCTGGGATTATCTGGATACCAGTGACGGATGGATTATACGTATGCAATGACCTCGACCTGTATGATTCAGCTAGTTTATCCTGTGATCGTCATAATCTACGGGGGATAGATTATGGACATGAAATTGGATTTTGTGACGGATATACCTGAATCTAGAGAGTCTCAATAATGAAACATACTCGTAGAGCACTAGGCAACATTTATGAATAATGATGATTATTTATAAATCGTTTAATCGTTAAACGAAAAATACATGCGAACGGGCCGAACCGTCATTTCCTAATTAATGTGTATTTGTATTTAATATATGATATTATTAAATACACATTAATAAATAGTCAAATAAAGGTATTTGACATATATCATTAATATATGTATTTGAGATATTTAAAGTAAATATAATACATATATTTGATATATTGTATTTAATTAATTATTTAATTATTTAATTGTTAAATGATTAATATAATTAAAATATAAATATATCACCAAATGATAAAGTTAGGAAGTGATTATAAGTTGCAATTGTTGACTTATACATTAAGGAAATGATTGTCAAATTGATTTTGACTTCTTAAGATATTTGTTCAAAATTGTTTGAAAATGAAAATATCTTTTTCCTTTATTTATTTGATAAATTCGGCCAACACTTATAAATATAAGAGTTATATTTTTTCTAAGTTGCCTTTGTTGACTTAAAATAAATATCAATAAAGTGGTTATTAGATATTTGTATTAAGTTAAGCAAATTAACTTGAAATGAAATTGAAATTAATATTTTTTGTGTTAGCCTTTACCATTTCGGCCAAGGCAAGTTTTGTACACATATATATTGTTTTCATTTCATTTCATTTGATAACCTAATACACTTTAAAAGAAAACTCCATTAATGGAAACCAAAGAAAGCTTGTGAGAAAGAAAGAAGAACCAAAGAAAGCTTGGATTTTAGTAAGTTTTTCCAACTTGCTATTAGAAAGGAAAATGTTCCTTAGGATCTAGGCTTTAACATATGATGTTCTTAGGTTATTTCTTTCTTTATTCTTTGTGTTTTTGATGATGGAAGTTTTGGTGAAAGTGTTGAGCATGTGTTATGAATGAAGATTGTGACTATTGTAGTTATAAGCTTTCTTTTAAGGTTTTGGAAACCTTGTTGCTAATCTAGAGTTATTGACCCACTCTTAGATGACCTAGATTTGATCTTGAGTTGTTTCATTGTGTTGATACTTTGATTGGATGGAAGAAACATGATTGAAGTATTGGATTTAACCAATTTGGTCTAATTTGTCCAATTTGAAGAAATTGAAAAATTAGGGTTCTTGACCAATTCCCAATTTGTTGCTTTTCATATATGTTGTGCATTTTGGTGTGTATATGATGCATATAAATTTTCATGTTCATTGGATTACATCTTGATGTGTTTTGATGCATGAAATGACAAAATGCATAAATTGCCCACCATTGGGAGCATTCGGCCAAGTGAGTCAATTTGGGGATTTGGTTGCTTTTGGTGTTTTGATTTTGAACATGCTAAGTTCATCTTAGAAATGATTTAGAATCATTCAAAATTGATTTGATCAATTTCGGACTAAAATGGACAAAATACCAATGTAAGGGCATTTCGGTAAATTCACTTGAATATGATTCATTTGAATTTCATTTCATAATTTGATTATTGGATAATTAAATAAATGTGTTTTATTTAATTAATCCGAGAGAAAAAGTTTTGAAATCGGAAAAATTGATTTTCCACCGCTTCCGTGCTGCGTTACCGGATATTCCCCCTAAAACCCCTACAGTTAAGCCTTTGCTCTGATACCATTTTGTTGGGGCAGTTGTGGAACCCCTAGGGTCGGATCGGTGCCCCGGGCAGAGGAAATGGGTCTAACTCATGGATATGAAGTATGTGTGTAATTTTAAAACATTTAATAAAATACTATATTCCATTACGAGTGTATAGGAAAAAACTGGGACTGAATCGAAGTCCAGAAATAAAAATCCCGCGGGCAGTGCGCATACGCGCGCGCTACAGTGCACGTGCGAACATTTTGAGCTACAGTGTGAGCACGCACTGTGCGTGCACTGTAGAGCCACAAGCTGTTTTTTTTTTTTATTATTTTCAATGTTTCTTTTCACTTGCACAGCTCTCTGGATTCCAGAGAGCTGATGCAATTAAGGTCTATTACCTTAATTGCATCTGGTCTTCCCTAAATATTTCAAAAACACTCAAAATTAATTTTTAATTTCAAAACCATCACAAACACATGTTATCGAATAAAAATCTAGTTTTTCTAAATATCAAATATTTTTCCCAAAAAACATAAATTTATTCTAAATACGCATTTGCGTAAATTTTGAATCCAATACATAAACTATTTTAGAATCCCAATTAGAATCTCTCATGAAAAATTCTAGTGCACATAAAGGTGGTCAAGTGAATCTAGAATGGTAGCCATAACTCTAAGATTTAATCTAGGGTTCCAAACTCTAATTAATTGTTCCATGTCCAACATGAACATCTTTGAACATCTTTGACCTAATTACAATCATGTTGTGTTTATACTTCTAAAGTATCCTAACACAATTGATTAGCTTTATTCAATATTAAGCTATGTGATCATGCATCTAATACAAAAATAAACATAGCTTAGGAGATGATCAACATTACCTATTAAGCTTGATGCAAGATCCAATCTACTTCTCCTTGTTGAAATTGTTGGAAAACCTCCAAGGTGTGTAAGCTTGACTTCAAGATCCAATCTTGTTTCCAATGCTTCCAAGCTTCACTTCAAGATCCAATCTTGATTTCTCCTAGATGAAATGTTGTAAAGACCTCACAAGCTTCTCTAAACACTTCTCTAACTTAGGCTAATCTCTCAAGAATTTGCTTATGCTTGTATTTGAACTTGTAATTAAACTTTCCTAAAGCTTGCTATTTATAGCAAAACTTAGATAATTTTTAATTAATAAAAGTTGTAATCAACTTTTAAGTGGGCTTAATCTAATTTGTTCAAATATATATAATTAGGTGTGACTAATCTTCATTATCTCCCACTTTAATTTAATCCAATTAAATCAAGCCAAAGATTATGAAATGGATTAGTTAAATGTTTGCCACCTTGATTTAATCCAATTAAATCAGCCAAAACAACCTATTATTACATACTTAAAATTACCATAATATCCTCAAATGGTAGAGATAATTATGATTTTACAATTAAGCCCTTGTGTAATTATTGAATTAATCCAATTAATCCATTAGGTCAAGTAAATAATCAATGTTATCCAATAATATTTGATTATATTAGTTGATAATTATAATATCGAATATTATCTTTTATAAAAAATAATCGGCTACCCAAGTGCTCAACGAGTACACTTCATATTGGGACTCTCTAAGTTTAGACACGTTCGTCATATAAGCCTAGCTAATATGTACACAATTCGGCCACCTCCGAATTCGCGAAGAACAAGAACGACCTTTATGAACTATACAAGTTGAAGTCATCACATATGTTTAACAATCCCTCCGTCGTAGGCTATCCGAGTTGTGCTTAGGAAACATAGAATATACCGTTAAGTTTTCGAGACGCACATCTCATGTCGACATGTCCACGATTCTTTACAACTGACGCGATCCACCATAGGTGATCGGCTTTTGCCAAAGTCTTTAAGAATCGTGACTTTACTCACATGGATACATAAACCCCTTATGGTACACATACGGGTCGACGGATCCTATCTTGCTTTACACTTGATTACTGAGTGCATCGGTCCATACATAACGAACATCTAGAGGTCAGACCATGAAAGGTTTCTGACATACATGGCATCTAAGTGTGGAGGATCTCACACAAAATCAATGATATCCTATAGTCAAAGGATTGCATATGCTACTCGACTCGAGGAGATTCTTATTGACGGTGGTGTGTACTTCCAACTATTAAGAATCACATGTGAGTCATTCAGTATTCGCTCCAACGAATACCCACATGTCTATACGAGTTTCCAAAACTCATGGTACATCGCGTTAAACCATTGGAACTCTAATTCCAATATACGACATGTGCTAGTCTTCTAGGTTATAGGATTTGATCGTATTCCAAAACCAACGACTAGAAATATTTACTTTAAAAATAGTTTACACCTAGGGTCAAGACTATTCTATGGTCGATGTCATTCTTAGCATATCGATACATCAATTTAATATGCGTAATGACAATACCATTAATAAGTATGAAATGAAAAATATAGTTATTTTATTAATAAATAATAAAATGTACAAATCGGATTGGCACTCCAAGAACCAACTCCATCATAAATAATATCTAATTTGAATGCGGGTCGGCGGCTTAGGTGGTTTAGGTCACGGTTTGAGTCAAAATTTAAGGTTTTGGTCGATTTGGGTCACGGTTGGGTCAAAACCGCACACCGACCCAAATTTACTTCGGTTCAGATTGACCCGAAATCCTTTTTAACTTTTTTCAAACCACGCAGTGCGGTTCGGGTCCGTGCGGTTTGGGTCAGTTTATAGTTTGATCTGAAACCATGATCACCCCTACCGATAGAGTTGAGTGAAATCTCACATATGAAGAAAAACTGTAACACCTCACCTGAGCCAGGATGTTATCGATATGAGACATTAATAACCTATCTCCATAAGCCTCAAATTTAAAGAAAAACGGACATGACACACCCTAAAATTATGCAACTTGGAACACATTCCAACACCACAATGTGAAATGTAATGAACATCAATACATATAAGGACCTCAGTTCCACCACTCAAGACACATCAAATTCTCATCATTGATACCTAAGGGCTCCATGCCCATAATTACATATACAAATCAAAAGTTTTTTTTTCAAATATACACAATAACATGCTCAACATGATCAAAATGTACAAATAAACAACTTCATTTCTAGATTTCTGCGACATATCCCATAATACTAGAGTGGATGACTGCAACTTGGGTGATATGTCGTCTTGAGCGTGACTTTCCAAGGGCTTGAAAGGCTGACCAACCTAGTCGCAAACCTGTAAAACTAGTAAACTTTATTGGTATGAGTTATAAAACTCAGTAAGTACCAATACTCATACCATAACTGATAGGAGACAAATAGGTTAAGGTTATAATAATAATATATATTAATATATATCATGAACATATGACAGAAACTTCCAAAACATATTTATACACATAATATAAAATCATATGCACTTGTTACATATCGTCCGAACGAATTCTGTAACCAGCACTGTTATGAAACATTACCAACTCATCAATCAAAAATCGTTCAACATATTATAACTCATAAATCGTAAATCATGAAACATAACCGTAATTCAGGATATATAATTCTTAAATCATGAAAAGCCAATGCACTCTAAGAATATATATCGGAATTGAGACGTCTTTTCCCAACATCATTATACATACGAGATTCGGTCGTAGCCCCGCATATGTTGATATATCTACATAAAATAAAATTATTAATTCATTTGTATGCACTCTCGTGACAATACGACAAAACTGGTAACATGAGGCATCCCCACGATAATAATTGGCATCTAGAGCAAAACTGGCAACATAAGATCTCGTCTCACGATAAATAATCTGGAATGTATATGTACACGAGTGCATCATAACATAAAACTCTTGTGATAATACGGCAAAGCTAGCAACATGAGGCAACCTCATGGCAATTACTGACATCCGGAATAAAACTGGCAACATGAGACCTCGTCTCACGGTAAATAATCTGACATGTATATGTACATGAAGTGCAAACTAGCATAAAAGATATTTCTAAAGCACATGCTTATGTATATCAAAATTCAAAAAAACGTTTTCAGATATTACAAACTCATTAGCTCATCATAATCAATAATCGATCCATCATTTTATAGCAAAGTATAAGCTTTTAGAAAATAAAATCATTTAATGTTTTACCTTGAAATTCATATAAGGAAGGATACACAAATTCATACTTTGAAAAAAAAACATCGATGTTGTAAGCTTATCTACGCACATATTATGCTAATCACATACACATGTTAAATCTGTCATCCATTGATAAATAACTAATAAATTATGAAACAACAAAACTAAGTGTCTGTGTGTTTTTTTTTTTTTGTGTATATATATATGTATGTATAGATATACACATATATATATTTTATCGAAACAAACAATAATTGATGACTCATCGGATGAAATACTTACCTTATGTCATGAACACTCATGATCTTAGTCAAATTGAGATTTCGAGGGCATATAGTGACTCCCAACAATCCCACGAATGAGCCGAAATAGATGAAATTCCAATCAGAGCTACTATTTATTTAGAGGTTACTATTCATCATTTCTTTCTTCCTTGTTTAACCTGCAAATAGGTATGGATCGGAAAAAATATTATTGCCATATTGTAGTACCCTTTGAGATCTTCAATTTGGTATATGGATAGGCCCCTAAAAAGGCCCGGACGAGCTGAGATGTACATAAAAAATCATATTTTTCACCATCATCGCGCCGCCATGTCGCCGTTATTAGTGGCTTGTCTACCGTCATAACTCTCCCCTTGCCCGGATGATTCCAACGCCGCCATCACACCTCGCCAAAGACACCACTATCGACCGGTGCCACTCCCTATCTTCTCCACGCATTAGAGATGTGTCTCTATGTATATAACATTATTAGGCCCTTCTGCAATTTCAGATAAAATGGGGTTTTTATAGGAAAATTTTGGAATTTACAAAAAGGTCCAACGAATATTGCACTTTAGTTCATCGCATTGGATTGATTTAAAAATATAAAAATTGAGGCACTTCTTATGCAAATTTTGAAAGTTGTTCAACACGAAAGCTATTTGTCATCGAAATTTTTTTTCTAAAGGATCAAGAATCACCTCAACCGAAGTTCGTTTGCTACTTTTATGGCCGAAAAAATAAACTTTTCACGTATAAAATATATACTCAGGAATCGCGTAATCGGTTCTCGAAATCACGTGTTTTCCAATGTAATAAAACTTCATTTCAAATATTTCAACTTATTTTCCAACATATAAGCTCTTATTTCGAATATCATCCAGTTCCAAAACCTTAGCTTCGAACCGAGAATCTTCCAAAATATTTGAAAGTTTTGGATTATTACAAAAGCCCTTGAAGATCGTATAACGAAAGGTTCAAGAGTTGAGATCCAAACATATCCCTTTCATGAAGTTCATGTGGACTAATCATCATATATAGGATGAAACTTGGGAAGCGGAACAAGACATAAAGGATAAATATCCAGAGTTGTTTGAGGATTGAGAAATTTTGAGGGAGAAATTTTTATAAAGTGTGTAGATTTTGAGACCATGTCTCTTATTATCTTTTCCTTATAATTAACTTAAATTGAAATTTCTTATCCCTTAAAACTCAACCACCACACACATCCACAAACCTAATATAACTAAAACACTAACTCTAGATTATAAAAAAAAAACCAACCCTAGTTTTCCTTTTGTGTGTGCTTAGTGTGAGAGAAATAGAAAATGACAGTGTATTGAAGCTATTTTCCAGAGACTAGTGAGAGGGAGAGAAAGTTGAAACCAGTATAGAGAGAAAATAAAAGTGTTGATGGTTTTTTCAGGCACTATGATATTTAAAGCAGGACGACGAGGATAGAAGGGTAATTCCCTGCTTGGGTGAGATCATTAAAGCCAACCCGACCACTTTGCAATAAAAGAACAAGCACCTTGCGGTTTCAGACCGACCACAACAGTTAGAGACCGGGCACCTTATGGTTTCAGACCGAGCCTGTTATGATCGGTACCCAAGCATTTGGGTTCGTATGGCCGGGCATTTATGAAATCGGCAGAAGCATTCCTAGTTCAAATAATCATTATGATCGACCTCATGAAGACCGAGCACATAGCAAGACATATTCCAGAAGACAAAAGCATCATATTCCTACAAAGAAAGAGACGAAGTTATCATACTTTCATGAGGAAAAGTAACTAGTCAATATCCTAATAGGAACGAGAAAAGTGGAGACAATGTTGGATTAGGAATCCTTACGAGAGGAGAAAACTGATTCGACTAGGAATTCTTATACAAATAGGAGTCTGATTTCTGTACTATTATAAATAGGAGGGCAGAGTATGTGTAAGGCATCAGAATCATCAAGCTCTGACTTGTAAAAATAAAAAGAGATCGGGAAAGCCTGTTTGAGGAATAAAAGTATCATCATGTTTGTGTCCGTGGACGTAGGTCAGATCTAAATCCACCGAATCACGTTAAATCTCCTTGTCAATTGGTGTATTTATATGTCTTTTGCTAAATTTGCTTTTGGTCCCCCATAACCAAACAAATTCACTATTGAATGAGGATTACCTCGGAGGTGATATTCCCATATTGCCCTGAGACCAAAATCAACCGTCAACAGTTGGCGCCGTCTGTGGGGATACCAACAAAAAGCAGACTAACGTACTAAGACAATGGCGGAAGGCGGAAACCACCAATCAACAGGGAGCTCGGCTGCAGATTGGATAGAGAAGATCGAAGAGAACCTAAGGAAAGAAAGTGTGGAAAATCAAACCCTGCTAAAAACCATAGTAGACCGGTGGAAAAGATAGAAGGAGCACACGATGGGAAATTCGAGACCGGGACTAGCCGACGAAGGAATGAAATAGCAGAAGGAAAAAGAATTGTTGATACAAGTGAGGACGACAGACCCCGGAGGAGGGGCCCATACGGGGTAAGATCTGTGGTGGTGCAGAAAGATTCCCAAACTGAGGACATGTGGGAGGAAGAGGATGACAAATCGTCACCAGACTCCTCCTATGATAACCCTCACAACACCAGGAGAAGAGGGAAAGAATATGACGAAAGAGTGTAGGAAGATACCGGGCCTGAGAAGCACCACGCCAAGACAACAGAAAGATAGGAAACCGCAAGAGGCGGCATGGAACCAAAGACAGCAGCATGAAATCTTGGTTACGGGAGGAGCTAGCCAAATGAGGAGTATTCCCCAATACAGACATAGGAGATGCCCGGGACGGTAAAGATGAGTCCCCTCTCACAGAAGAAATAAGGTCAGAAAAATTCCCAAAAAGATTCAGCATGCCAACCATGGCGCCATACAAGGGCCATACCGATCCCAAAACCCACATCGAAGGCTTCGTCCTACTAATGGAGGTACAAGGGGTAACAGGGGACGCCATTTGCAAAGTGTTCCCCTTAAATCTAACCGGACCGGCCATCCTATGGTATAGAAGCCTAGCCCCAAGAAGCATCAGCAGCTTCACACAACTCAGAAAGTCATTCATACGGCACTTCAAGGGGGCTTGTATCCCCAGAAAGACAATTGGAGAACTAAGACTTATGAAACAAGGAGACGATGAACCTTTGAAAATATTTATTGAAAGATACCATAATATGGTACTCGAAGTCGGAGGGTATGAATCCACCGAGGCCTTGGAAAGATTGAAGGAAGCCTTGAAAGTCGGGAGGCTATGGACCCACCTAAGGATCCAAGACACCCCGGACTACGCAACCGCCCTGGAGATGGCCCGAAAATTCATTTTATTAGAAAACGAGGAGAAAATATCCCGAAAAGGGAACACCATCAGAGAAAGGACCACAAGGGAAGGCGCCCTCCGCCGTGTAGAAAGAGAATCCAGAAGACCACCCCCGAAACATAAGGAGTTCAAACCACTCTACCGAGACAACCAAAGAGAAGGGCGCCGACCCAAGTAAACCATGTGGTCGGAGAAGATGCATACATTCCCCTAAATAAACCACTGGGACAAATTGTCATGGAGATCCAGGGGAAAGGCCTCTTAGTAGAACCCGACCAAGGAATATTTCCCCCGGACAAAAAGAACCAAAAGGCTTATTGCATACATCACAATTCTAGAGGACATGCAACGGACGGGTGTAAAGATCTGCGGGAACAGATGGAAGACCTAGCACGAAACAGATATCTGAACAAATACATTGACCACGAAGTTATGACAGCCAGACAAAGAGCACGTGGCCGCCAAATCAATATCATCGCAGGAGGGAGAACACTGGCCGGAAACTCTAACCAGTCAAGAAAAGACTACAGCAGGACCCGAGGACCGGACGTCCTAGAAACAGAGCAAATCACAGGGCTCCAGGGAAGCCGGTCGGTACCGATAATGTTTACCGATGAAGACACCCGAGGGGTAAGTTTCCCTTATGACGACGCATTGATAATCAAAGCAGAAATTAGCGGGTCAGAAGTAGACAGAATCCTAGTGGACCCCGGAAGCGCAATTGACATAATTTCCAGAGAAGCACTGGATGACCTAGAGGTAGAGTATGTAGCCCTGACCGACGATAGTACTCCCCTATACGGCTTCAGAGGATCGGCCGTCATCCCACTGGGAAGGATACAGTTGGCAATGACAGTCGGGACATATCCCCGGACCCGGACGATCATTACAGATTTCACCGTAGTGGACTGCATGAGCAGCTATCAGGCCATCGTCGGACGACCTTTCATGATGAAAACAAAAGCCGCAATGTCCTGCTACCACCTAAAACTGAAATTCCCCACCCGGGAGGGGATCAGAATCATATGCGGAAGCCAGAAAACAGCTCGCAGCTGCTTCGCAACTCTCTCACGAGAGACCCTCTGCATCAAAGAAGATACCTGAAAATGACAAAGAAGCCTGGATGAAGAAGAAGAAAATAGAAACCCTGGCCCTCGGCCAAACAAAAATGCCCGACTCGCTGCAGCTGATGAGATAGAAGAAATAGAACTTTACGGGCCAGGAAAAAGCATAAAGATAGGGGGAGGCCTGGACAAATCTCTACAACAAGATCTACTAGAATGCCTGAAAGAATACCCGGACATCTTTGCCTGGGTATACGATGACATGCCTGGGATCGACCCAAGATTCATCAATCACCGCCTAGCAATAGACCCATCACGCAAGCCGGTCAGGCAAAAGAGAAGGAACTTCAATCAAGAAAGGAGTAAAGCAATAGCAGCCGAGGTCGAGAAGTTATTAAAAGCAGGCCTCATCAGGGAGGCAAGATACCCAGATTGGGTATCAAACGTAGTGTTGGTCAGAAAAAACAATGGAAAGTGGCGAATGTGTGTCGATTTCACCGACCTAAACAGGGCGTGCCCAAAGGACATCTTCCCTTTGCCGAACATAGACCAGCTAGTGGACGCCACAGCTTGTCAGGGATTACTGAGCTTTATGGATGCTTTCTCCGGATACAACCAAGTCAAAATGTGCCCTGCAGACGAAGAGAAGACCAATTTCGTTACCGATCAAGGACTTTACTGCTACAGAGTAATGCCCTTCGGGCTAAAAAATGCTAGAGCAACCTTCCAAAGGTTGGTAAACAAGGTTTTTAAACCACTCAACGGCAAGACAATGCTAGTTTACGTCGATGACATGATAACAATGTCGAAAGAACCAAGCAATCACATGGCCGACATAAAAAAGACCTTCGAGCTATTAAGGAGACAAAACCTGAAACTCAATCCAGAAAAATGTACCTTCAGGGTAGCCTCAGGAAAGTTTTAATGCTACATGGTGAGTGCCCAAGGTATCGAAGCAAACCCACAGAAGATCTATGCAATACTGGGGCCTAAATCCCTCAAGACAGTGAAAGAAGTACAAAGTCTGACCGGTAGAGTGGCTGCGCTCAATCGATTCATATCACGGGCAACTGACAAATGCCATCCCTTCTTTAAAGTGATCAAAAAAGCAAAGAAAGATATAGATTGGCGCCAGAGTGCGAGGAAGCCTTCCAGCAGCTGAAGCAGTATCTAGTACAAGCCCCCACTCCTGGAAAAACCACTCCCGGGGGAAACATTATACTTATACCTGGCCATTTCGGAGCGAGCAGTAAGTTCGGTACTGATACAAGAAATTGACAAGATCCAGAAACCTGTTTACTACATCAGCAAAGCCCTCATAGACGCCGAGACCCAGTATCCAGTACATGAACTGGTCGCCCTTTCATTGATCACGGCAGCTCAGAAATTACGGCCTTATTTCCAGGCCTATCCTATCAGGGTCTACACCGATCACCCCCTAAAACAAATCCTGCAGCGGCCAGAAGCTTCCGGCAGACTAGTAAAATGGTCGGTAGAGCTAAGTGAACACGACATCTCCTACCTCCCAAGAGCAGCAGTGAAAGGACAAGCCTTGGCAGATTTTGTTGCCGAATTCGCCGAACCCCAGATCCTGACTATAGAAGAAGACAAATAGGAGATGTCTGTAGACGGTTCCGCCAGCACACAAGGAAATGGCGCGGGAATCATCCTAAAAAACAACAGAGGAGAAGAAATCCCGCTCACCCTGAAATTCGCTTTCGTAGCGACCAACAATGAAGCAGAATATGAAGCAATACTGGGCGGTTTGAGACTATGCACGGTACTGGGGATCCGAGATGTGGTAGTAAGGAGTGACTCGCAGTTAGCCATTCAGCAACTAAAGGGAGCATTCCAAGCCAAAGAGCCTAGCATGATGGCCTATCTGACCGAATTATGAAAGTTAACGGGGAAGATGAGGGATGTACGCTTCGAACAAATCTCCCGAGAAGACAATTGTGAGGCAGACTCCCTGGCACGGCTGACCGGCGTAAACACACACGTATAACGCAAGCGCACGTATCGTTCAAGTAGTATAAAAATATCGATCCCACGATGACTTAATATCTAAAATATTAATTTTATGAGGTCAAATGATTACTAATATCTAACAAGTTGATTGATTGATTTGAAATGGTGACGATTCTAAATTTAAAAGCAAGTAAATAAATTTGTCGAAAATAGGTTTTAAGAAAATTCAATATTAAAAACTATCTAGGGTTGTGATTTCTTCCAATATCATTTTAAAGATGAAGTGGTTATCTAAAGTTGGGTAATATATTGATTTATTAACCTGGAACACTAAATTATGTGTAAGCCTCTGTCGATGGTCAGACACAAATACCCAGTTTAACCCAATTGAACCATATGTCTATGTCAACCAAATTATATGGATTCATTAAGTTTAAGTCCCAATTATGGCTACCCCCCCCCCGACAGGTATATTCCTATCCTGTAAGGAAACCTATTAAAGGGTTATCTATCCTCAAGGAAGATCGTGGGCTATTGAGTCTAAGGCTGAAACCTAAAATCCCTATGTCTAGTTCATTTTAGATTTACTAGATCAATTTATTAATGGCCAGTTAATGAAAAAGCATTAAGTTTAAGACTCAATAAATAAACTTTTATATTACCCAAACTATAATCTAACCCTTATAAAACGGTGATATTGGATTTCATCACAACCCCAGATAAGTAATTTAGTTACAACACATAACTAGGGCTAGTAAAAACTTGAAAATAAAAGACATAAAGTAAAAATACGGTAAAGTAAATACTGAAAAGTAAATTACAATAAAATAAAATGCTAAGGTAAAAGGAATTACTTTTACTACTACTAATTTAGATATCTCCCATAAAATAATATATAAACTTGTGATTCTTTTTCCAACCAGCCATATAGGCGGTAACCTGATTAAGTCAAATTAAGTCCAACCAGCCATAAAGGCGGAACCAAAATTAAATTACCAACCGACCAATCTGGCGGTATCCTTTATTAGTCAGGTTTAAATCAGATCAAAATGAATTACCAACCGACCAATCTGGCGGTATCCTTTTTAAGTCAATATTTTAAATAGTGAATATATTATTTTTAAGGGAGATTAATCTAAATAGTAACAGTAAAAGAATTACCTTTCACCATAGCTGGGGGAGTTACCTCCTTATGGTAAATAAAAACTGTAAAAAGTAAAAAGTAAAAACTATATTAACAAAACGTAATTAAAATTAATTACAAAACTAAAAACTAAAAAACTAAAAATTAAAAGAAAGTAGAGAGAGAAACTCTCTCTTTAGAAAGATTATAAGAGAGAGAGTGGTGCACTGAAATCTGAAATTTCGAGCTCTATTTATAGGGGTCGATAAGGGTCCAGCGTCGCGACGCCCATCCAGCGTCGCGATGCCAAATTTGTCGACGTGGCAGCTTCTGGTTCGTCGGTTGCAGATTCCAGATAAGGTGATAAGGTGACACGTGGCGGAGTGGTTGGAACTCAATTATTGTGACACGTGGCGGCTTCTGATTGGTTGATGAGATTCTTATCCGCCACGTGTCAGATAAGGATAGGATAACCAATAATTGATGCTGACGTGGCGATGATGTGGCGGTGACGTGGCGGTGACGTGGCGATACATGGGAAAAAGACTGTCGACACCGTAGAATTACGACACGTGTCACTTCCTGATTGGCTGATGATGATGTGGCACGACATGTGGTAATTTTGACTTGTTGACTTGCTGACGTGGCTGATGACATGGAGACACGTAGGATGACACGTGGCGATGATGACTGTCGGCACCGTAGGATGCTGACACGTGGCACGGCACATGTTAGCAGATCGGCTGTGATGGTGACACGTGGCACGGTGCATTTTAGTAAATTCAAACTTTTCTCAGATTCTGATTTGTGGACCCGGCGTACGTTAGCACTGTTCGGTGCATTTTAGACGTCGCGACGCGCTAAAGACCAAAATATCCATGTTCACGCATTTTTGTCCGTTTTTGCCCCAAATTGCCTCCAATACTTTCCAAACTTTATTTATCTGCAAAATAACACAGAATACATCAAACCGTTCACAAAACTCAAGAAACTATACAAAACATTAGGTTAAATGAGTGGGAAATAGTGATAGATTTACCACTCATCAACTGCTCGCCTCCTCAACAAAGCCGAGCACCCCAGAATAATCCCTTTGATTTACATCCGGGAAAGGAGCGTGGGGGAATCTGAAGTAGAAGTTCTAGATAAAGAAAGCAAAACATCATGGATGCAACCCATCAGAAAATATCTGGAAACAGGAGAAACACCAGGAGACAAAACGGAGGCCAGGAAGTTAAGATACAAAAGCACCAGATTCTCCCTAATCAACGGGGTACTTTACCGAATGGGTTACTCAGTCCCCCTCTTAAGATGTCTAGCAGAAGAATAGGCGAATTTTGTGCTCAGGGAGATACATATGGGCATCTGCGGAAGCCACGCCGGGGGTCACTCAATTGCTTTCAAAGCCCTAAGACAAGGTTTTTACTGGCTGATCATGCACCGGGACGGCATAGAAGTAGCCTGCAAGTGCGAATGATGTCAGAAAAACGCAAATCTCCACCACCAACCAGCAGAACAATTAACTACGCTGCTTAGTCCCTTGTCGTTCGCCCAGTGGGGACTAGACATCATTGGGCCAATGCCACGAGGGAAAGGACAGGCAAAATTCGCCATCGTGGCCATAGACTATTTCACCAAATGGGTGGAAGCAGGGCCATTATCCGCCATAACAGAAAAAAAGCCACTGAATTCCTAAGGAAAAATATCGTTTTCCGATTCGGAATTCCCCGAGCCATCGTCACTGACAACGGAAAGCAGTTTGATAGCAAAGGCTTCAGAAAACTCTGCGAGGACCTCCAGATCACCCTAAGGTTCGCCACACCAGCCCATCCCAAGTCAAACGGACAAGTCGAGGCGACAAACAAGACCATCAAGGCTAACCTGAAATCTCGGCTCGGATCCAGCAAAGGCCTATGGGTCGAGGAATTACCAGAAGTACTATGGGCACACCGGACAACCTATAAAGACTCCACAGGAGAAACCTCGTTCTCCTTAGCATACGGATATGAAGCTGTCATCCCAGTAGAAATCGGGGTGACCTCCCACAGGGTCCAGCACTACGAGAGCAAACAGAATGAAGGACTTATCAGAAACCACCTCGATCTAATCGAAGAGAAGAGAGAAAGATCAGCCATAAAAACAGCAATCTGCCAACAAAGGATGGCCCACTTCTACAATAAAAGGATTCGGACACACACCTTCATCCCAGGCGACCTAGTGCTAAGAAGGGTCACCCTGAATACCCGAAGGCCAGAGGAAGGCTCGCTAGGCGCCAAATGGGAGGGGCCCTACAAGGTGGTAAAAGTGGTAAGGTCAGGAGTATACGTCCTAGAACAGCTGGACGACGTACGATTAAAGAAACCCTGGAATGTCGAGATGCTACGGAAGTACTTCCAGTAGATTCATTTCTTTCCTGCAGCAACTCAACTAAGGATAAAAAAACAGTGTAAGACCTTCCCTCAAAAGGAACTGAAAAAAGGGAAGATTGTCCCCGAAATATGAATAAAAGTTTTCTCTTTTCAAAAAAAAAGGGTTCTCGTCCACTTTCTTAAAACATAAATAGAAAGACTTATTCAAAATAACCGGGGACAAACTCAGCACCTAATACAAAGAGAAACGACCAAGCGCTAAGACCTGATCGGCACGGGGCTGGATTTTGTTCCGCTGAGGCCACTACAATAATCGGCTCGGGGCTGGATCTTGTTCCACCGAGGCCACTTGATTATTCAAGATCGGGGTTGGTTACGTCCCACCGAGTCATGCTTGTTGGTCTGGGGACGGGACATTCCCCCAGAACCCATTATCTCTCTTGGCTCGGGGTCCTCAGAGACATACTCGATGCATAGGATCCGTGAGGAGCATAGCACTGGGAGGGATAATACCCCTGTAGCGATTGTTTACTCCAGTGTTACCGGACATAAGAAGGAACATGCCCTTAATGTGTCGAACACTCTTTTGATCCTCAATTACCCGATGAAATGGATCCGTGGGAAAGCATAGCACGGGTGATGATGATGCCCCCGTGACGATTGCTAGCTCCAGTGATGCCGGACCTAAGGAGGAATATACCCTTAGTATCCCGGACACTCTTTGATTCATTCATCATTTGGATCCAAGAGAGGCGCATCACGGGGATACATTGTGCCCCTGTAGCGTGTACCTGCTCCAGCATGGTAAGGAGGAGCCCTCATACAATACACAGGCTCCACAGTGACCCGACGTGTAGAGGATGTGCCCTCACCATTCAAACGCTCTACTGATCCATATCCTGGTTCGCCGGGACTCTGAATTGAAAGATTCAGAATTATGTTTTGGAGACCTCGGACAAGACGCTGTCTTGAGGCATCCATGTTGTTGTTTATACTTGCAAAACATTTTTGGGATAAGTGCTAAGTCACCCCCACCTTTTAATCTTATTTTCCAAAGTTTTTTTTTTGTTTTTCGCCGGACTGGCAAGGGGACGCCCGTGCCGGATTTGGTAGGGCTTCAAAGGTTGATTCACTTCCCTTCTATACAAGTCCCAAAGATCACCCGGCTCGGGGCTAGATTTCGTTCCGCCGAGGCCATTAGACTGATCGGCTCAGGCTGGATTAGTACCGCCGAGGCCAATTGGCCAATCAACTCGGGATCGGGTTACGTCCCACCGAGTCGGCTTTCTTTAGACTGTGGAGGTAAAATTCCCCCAGAGCCAAGTTTTTTCCTCAACTCGAGGTCGGGTTACGTCCCACTGAGTCGGTCTTCTTTGGACTGTGGAGGTAACATTCCCCCAGAGCCAAGTGTTTTCCTCAACTCAGGGTCGGGTTACGTCCCACCGAGTCGGTCTTCTTTGGACTGGGGAGGTAACATTCCCCCAGAGCCTAGTGTTTCCCCAGCTTGGGATCGGATTACGTCCCTCCAGCTCATGTTGTCCCCCACGGAGGGGTCTCAAGTGTTCGGATAACAGGAAACATAAAGAAAAACAAAAAGAGAAAGAAATAAGAAAAACACATAAAGATATATATAATATATAATATATATATATAATATACACAGGGCCCCGTCCGGGTTACCCCTTCTCAATCAGCCCGCACAGGGGCATGAAGTTCTTCCTCAGCTGGCTCAGACGATGGAAGGATCAGCTCGGCCTCGAGAACGGGAACAGCAGCTTCGACCTCAGCAGCATGGGAGACCTCTACTTCAGGAAAAGGAGGAGGGATCTCAAGATAAGCCTCGCCAGGAACAGGAATATCAGGTCGCCCTTCTTGAAAAACCTGGGAGACCGGAGCAACCGAAATCGGGTCGGGATCCATCACCTCCTCGGAAGAAGGGGGGAGCCACTTCCGGAAATCCTCCTCAGAAATTTCCCCCTTGCAAAAACTGATGGCCGCGTAGATAGGATCCATATTCAGACCTGGAAGTACCATCGGTATTAGTTCAGCACAATCACCAACCCCTTCAAGGCGGATAGCATCCTTCTCGTCCTCAAGTTCGGCCTCTTTCCTCTCAAGATCATCCCGAGCCCGTAGCATTTTTTCATCATTAGCCTTCAGTTTGGCCTCAACACTGGACACCCTCACTTTCAAAATGCCAATCTCAGATTGGGCGGCCTTCAAATCCTCCCTAGCGGTATCGGCAAGTTTTCGCTCTAGTGCAGCAGCAGCCTTAAGAGCCTTATTTGTTTTGAAGGTCTCGATCGCAGTCAGCTCTTGATTCTTTATCTCCTCCTCCCTTTCAGCCAGTTTAGCCTCCACCTCTGTAAGGCGATTATGAAGCCTCTGGGTCTGACCACCCTCAGACAATAGACTCAAGATGAGGTCATTATTTTTGGCCATGAGGTAAGTAGCCTGCACAAAACAAAGAAGTCAAGATGTGAGATAAGAAAACCAAGACCCGAAATTAGAAGGGAGAAGAGTAACTACCTTCGCCATTTGGGAGCTCATCTCTGTCACCAAAGCCTCAGGAGAGACATTCTCATATCTCGAAACCTCCTCCGGAGGAATCACCTCGGCCAGTTCATTAAAGGCCGGCACTAGATGGGAAGTAGCCTCCCGGATGTCTTCCCCCAAATCATCCACACCAAGGATCACGGAACCTTTTCGCTTCTTGGAGGAGCCCTCAGACGATTTTTTCCCCCGACGGGTGTCTTTTCTCTTGCCCGGGACGGGCTCATCCTCCTCCTCTTGAACCAACTCAGTCTCCTCTACCCCGAACTAACGCCTCATCTTCCTAAAAGGCTTCGGCGAACTGACCAGCCGAGCAGATCCTGATAACTGCGCACCAGAGGGAGAAGATAGACCCCCGAGCATCCGGCTAAACCTTCCCTTGAGACACCCTCCCAGCCTCAACAGATTCATGATGTGCCCGGGAGGTTCCGGTTTCAGCATGACCAGCCTTCTTCATGGTACCGGCCAACCTCTCAAGATACTTCGGCCTCTTCGACATACCTGTAAGAGCAAAAGACAAAAGGCATGATCAGTACGGAACTTTGGCAAAAGCATAAACGACATTCACTTCTAAAAGACGAAGAGAGCAGAAGAAACAATAAAAAAAAACAGTAACAGATCTACCTATCCGACCCGGGACTTTTGGAGGAACAACCCGAATCAGGCCAGACTCAGCAAAAGCCATATCATTTACCAACTCCCTCCAAAGAGCGGCATATCGCCGAGCCCAGAATACCCACTTCCGGACCTGATGGGAAACCTTGGGAGCATCCCTCCAACAGGCTAGGAGGAATAGAAGAAAATGGATAAGAATCCAAACAAAAAAAAAACTAAGGGAAGAAAAGCTAAAAGTCAATCTCCTAACCTCCCGCCCTAAAGATGTCTGGTACCAAGGTCTCCCCGTCATCCGACCTCAGGGTCCGTCCCCAATCTCCAATGGCCCAGAACCAGAGATCTTTGAAATTCTTATTAGAGTTAGGGAGTTTTCAGACGACGTTTGACGAACTGTCATAAGCAGAGAGGTAGTACCAACCGTGGTGAGTTTTTGGCTTGGCTTTCAACTGATACAACCTCTTCACCTCTTCAAAAGAAGGTTCGCCAAGCCCCGCCTGATGCCAAGCTACATACAAACCGGCCAAAATCCTCGAACTGTTTAGACTCAGCTGACAGGGGGCGATCTCCATCTCGGCCAACATCCAGGCAAAATAGGGTTGAATCGGCAGCCGTAGTCCACACTCAAAGAAAGCAGGAAGAAGTGCCACCGAGCCCTCATCAGGTTGACTAGCACGATCCATCGGGCCGGGAATTTGAGGGCAATATCTATTGGAATATCGTATCGTTGCCGCAACAGCTCTAGATCGTCCTCAGTTATCTTGGAAGGCCGATTCATATCCAGAGCCGATCTATCAAGTTCACTGGGCTCTGGATCCCTCCGAGGGACCCTCTGGTGATAAGTATCTTGCTCAACTTCAGAAGGGGTAGGGGTAGTGTCAAGGTCTTCCACATTGGGTGCCCCCGAGCCCGAGGAGAGCTCTTCAGTAGGGGGAGTTGAGGGTTTAAAAGGGTTTTCAGGGGAACAACTGTTGTCAGACATCCCTGACATCCGAAAAACAAAAAAAGGAAGGGGAAGTCAGTCTATAGCTAAAACACTACTCAGGGTTTCTGTATTAGCTAAACAGGTGGGTTCTAAAATGACCTAAGTAAAATCCAACAAGCCATAAATCATTCCCTAGCAACATTCAAAGATAACAACAGATTCACAACACACAAAAGGGAAGAGGTCATTTAGAAGACTTACTTGTTCTTTCCGGAAAGGCTAAAAGTTGTACAGTGCGGTTTTCCCGTCCCGTATGTTCACAGGTCACAGCGAAGAGAGAGAAAGAGAACCCGCAGTTGAGAGAAACTCCAAAAGCACTGAATTGAACGAGCCACGGTTGGAGCAGGGAAATGTTTACAGGTAGAAAGAAGAATTTTCCAAAAAGAGTGCACAGTGAAAGCCTCGTCTTCTTATAGCCATAATCAGGACGCTCGTGGCAGTTGGATCGAAATAGGAAACCCGGATGAACGCCAAATGTCGACTACAAAAGAGGTCTGCTAAAATTAAACAGACGATTGAGATCAGCGCACTGTTAAGGCGCCTTTACATGGTCGATTCGCTTCCTTTTTGGCGGGAACCCGACGGATGTTTGACAAGTGTCGAAATTAGAAAAAAACCTAAAGATGATTTGATAGGCATTTAAACAGAAGTGAATGTTGCGCATCTCAAGAAAAGGCGCTTGAAAAGAGGCGACGGAACACTTTGATTCAACACCAGGTCGACCTCCAACAGAGTAAATCGACACACCATCTTCATATAGTTCCCGGCACAACCTTGTACACTCGTTGGAACCGAGAACTAGGGGACATATGTTGATGGTGTTTTCAGGCACTATGATATTTAAAGCAGCACGACGAGGATAGAAGGGTAATTCCCTGCTTGGGTGAGATCATTAAAGCCAACCCGACCACTTTGAAATAAAAGAACAAGCACCTTGCGGTTTCAGACCGACCACAACAGTTAGAGACCGGCACCTTATGGTTTCAGACCGAGCCTGTTATGATCGGTACCCGAGCATTTGGGTTCGTATGGCCAGGCATTTATGAAATCGGCAGAAGCATTCCCAATTCAAATAATCATTATGACCGACCTCATGAAGACCGAGCACATAGCAAGACATGTTCCAGAAGACAAAAGCATCATATTCCTACAAAAAAGAGACGAAGTTATCCTACTTTCATGAGGAAAAGTAACTAGTCAATATCCTAATATGAACGAGAAAAGTGGAGACAATGTTGGATTAGGAATCCTTACGAGAGGAGAAAACTGATTCGACTAGGAATTCTTATACAAATAGGAGTCTGATTTCTGTACTATTATAAATAGAAGGATAGAGTATGTGTAAGGCATCAGAATTATCAAGCTCTGACTTGTAAAAAAAAAAGAGATCGGGAAAGCCTGTTTGAGGAATAAAAGTATCATCATGTTTGTGTCCGTGGACGTAGGTCGGATCCAAATCCACCGAACCACGTTAAATCTCCTTGTCGATTGGTGTATTTATCTGTCTTTTGCTAAATTTGCTTTTGGTCCCCCATAACCAAACAAATTCACTATTGAAGGAGGATTACCTCGGAGGTGATATTCTCATATTGCCCTGAGACCAAAATCAACCGTCAACAAAAAGAAACATTAGAGATAGAAATTGAGTGTAGAGAGAGAAATAGGCTCATTCGTCGTCTTCCGAAATTTTTTTCCTGTGAGTGACCACTCCAAGAGAATCCTCTCGATGAGACGAAGCCAACACCGCTGGTCTAACGACCCAACTCAGCCAGATGCGCTAGCACGCGCCTCCTACGCGCTGCCATGTTGCTGCTCCGTGCGCCGCCATGCATGAACAACACCTCCCATACCAGAAGCTCCCCCTCGTCGAGATACGCAGTCGGATATTTGGTTGTCATGAAGCGAGTCAAAAATGAAGTTATTATCGTTTGATTGTTCATCGGTGACCATCGAGCATCCACCGTCACCACCACCATCATTGTGATCCTTATACCGTGTACTTTCCATTGATCACCTCGCTGTGGAATTTTGAAGTCGTCGGAGCTCGGTACATTATTTTTACAGTTTTATGGGTGTAAATGCAAGAATTTGAAAGTTTGGACTTATTTTCAAATTAACATGATTATGGATACAAATCTATAAATTCTGATTTTAGGGAGTAGTATAAGTGATAACTGAGAGTTGTAGGACAAAATTGATAATGTATGAGAGTTTGGGGTTAAATTAAAAATTTTGAAAAGTTAGAGGGTAAAATCATAATTTTAGTAAAATATAGTGACCTAGTCGTAATTTTATTGCTTTTTAGATTTTAGCGAGGACATGGACGTATAGAGAATTTTTGCGTGAATTGAGGTAAGTACAATACACGATGATTTCCTTACATAATTATTTATTGGTTGATGTTTGATATATGAGTTTATGTAATATAGTATAAATATATTTATACATATATATGCAGAAATTATATTAAGTAATTGATACATGAGAGTATAAATTATGAATATAAATTTTAGGTATAATCGTATGTTTGTATTATGATCGAGTGTTTGAATATAAATTTTGAGATGAGATTGATGGATGACGTGCAATGATGTGTGTTGTATTGGATGATGTGTGCTATTATTGTTACAATATCGGATTTAGTATAATTGTGGTCGGAGATGCGAGGTTAGTAGAGGCGTGCGGTTCAGTCCCCCTCCTGCACATTTATGTGAAGTCATATGGTGGAAAACCTTTGGAGGTGAGATATTGATACTCTTTCAATGGTTTCAATCCATTATTATACCGAATCCGACTATCAAACCTTGTTTGATTGAGGTGTTTTGTTGTGATTATGTTTTATCTGAGATAGTCCTTATATAACAATTGTTGTTTTCAAATATTAATTATATATATGTGTATATATATATATATGTGTGTGTGTGTGTGTGTGTAATGGATACTACACCAACTTTACCTTTGTAAATCAAATGACATAGCCTGCCATACAAGAATTCGCAATACACTCAGGATTCAGATCAATTCATATATGATCATCTAGTAGATTGAAATGAATTTCTTTATTTAATGGATACTATAAGAAATTCATTTCAAGTTGGGTCCAGTCCTATATGATTACATCATATAAGGTGCCTTCATTCTCATGTCACCACATGGACGATCTCGGATCAAGGTTGCCATATAATTATAAAATGGACCGCAACTATTGATAAACCACGAACAAAGTACCCGTTTTGTTTGCTCACTGTGGACTATTTTAGATTACTAACTTCAGACTTGAATCCTCTTATGTATGACACTCATACACTAAGTCTGAAGGCACATAAGTAATCAAGAGTATATAGGATAATTTACAATATGCGATTTAAATTAAAACAATTGATAAATGAAACAATACATCTTTTATTTTATAACAAATAATTATGTTTACATTACATGAAGCTCTATGGCATATATCTGAACGCCAAACATCTCAGGTAATTCGCCAGCACAACAGTAGCAGTACCAGGATTATACTCATTTACCACAACATCCATTCGGGTTGGTCCAAACATTTCTTTTGGCTTTTGAGATAGGAGATTTATGACATTTTCATGTTTTTTCCCAAACTTCTGCCGTAAACATCTATTTTGAGGTTTATTGAATTATATTTTGTGGAATATTAATTTTTTTGTAAATTTAGTTAAATTGTATGACATGTAGAATGCTCGAGCTGAAATAGTTCACATACCCATTTTTAGGGTTGGGCCTGCTCTAGGGAGGGGGTCGTGACAATTACGAAGATCAATGACATTAGATAATATTAGCATGTGATGTTACGATTCCGTGGTCGAGTTCGATATTTCATTCTACTAATGAAACATCTATTGTTTGTGTCCTTATGATATGAGACTCAACATCCATTCTATTAACATCAAATGTCAATCTAGGCGATGCACAATAATATTAGTCGAGTGATATATTATTGTCATGTATAATAATCATATTTAACAAAAACCTACTTTGAGACTTATTCGTTATAATATTGTCGTCTTAAATCATAATATTCATAACTGATTTTAAAGCATACATTCAATATATATATATATATATATTGAAATCATTGGAAACCTCACCGCCAAACCACCTCTTTCGAGCTTAAGCGGATAAGATAAAGCCTCCGGCTGTCCCAAACTCTTATAAGAAACGCTCTCTATGGATTCGAACCATTAATCTCAATATGAGATCCTGAACCCTACATCATAAAACCATGCTCCTATTCATGTAATTTTAATTTTTAAACAAAAATGCATAAAAAAAAAAACCACGAAATCATTTAGAACGAAAATTATGCTTTCTAAGGTAAACGGAGAGAATTTTATTTTATTTTATTTTATATTATATATAGCGGAGTTGGTGAAATGGCATAATGACGAAAGATCCCACAAACATGTTTGTTTCTTTTATTTTTATTATTTTATTTTATTTTATTTTTTTTCTTTTTTAAATTTTTAACGACGGCGTTCAAAGATTTAAAAAAATCTGTGAAGTAAGCTAACAGTCAATATATTTGGAGACAATAATATATTCTAATGTCGTTCAAAAGCTATGAACAATCTAATGTCACAGACTAACCGACGTGTTGGCTACATGAGAACGAGGAAAAATATTTACTTGGGGACGGATATATAAATGATGTATTATATTTTATTATTAATATATATATATATAGATATCATATATTGTTGACGGCTGATTTTGGTCTCAGGGTAATATGGGAATATCACCTCCGAGGTAATCCTCCTTCAACGGTGAATTTGTTTGGTTATGGGGGACCAAAAGCAAATTTAGCGAGAGACGGGAAAACACACCAATCGACAAAAAGATTTAACGTGGTTCGGTGGATTTGGATCCGACCTACGTCCACGGACAAAAACAGGATCACACTTTTTATTACTCAAATACACTTCTCGGATCTTTTGTGTTTACAAGTCAGAGCTTGATGATTCTGATCACTAATTTTTTGATGCCTTCAACTTGTCCTCCTACACTCACTCTACCCTCCTACTTATAATGGTGAAGAAAACAGATTCCTATTTGTACAAGAATTCCCAATTGGAGATGGTCCCCTTTTCCTATCAGGATTCCTAGTCAAAATTATTCACTTTTCCCATAAGGATTCCTAATCAAAACTACATTTACTTCCTTTATCCTATTAGGATATTAACTTATTACTTTACCCCATTAAAGTAGGACAACTTATCCCTTTTCCGCAAGAATAAGATGCTTTATCTTCCTGAGCACGCCTCGTCATGTGCTCGGTCTTCATGAGGTCGGTCATGATAGTCATTTGAACTGAGAATGTTGTTGTCGTTCTGATAATGCCCGGTCATCCGATCTCAAGTGGTCGGTCACCTATCATCAAATGCTCGTTCTCTTACTGTATAGTGGCCAGGTCAGTTTTAATGATCTCGCCCAAGAAGGTAATTACCCTTTTTACCCCTGATGTACTCCTTAAATAACATAGGTCCTGAAAACACCATCAACATCTGTCCCCTAGTTCTCGGTAACAACGAGTTTGTGAGTTGATGCCGGGAACTATAAAAAAAGATGGTGTGTTGATCGCCTAGCTGGTGGTCGTTCCAGAAATCACAGAGAAATTGTCTTCTCCATCAACTAAGTCTTCTGTTTCTATCTTTATATCCTCGGTTATTGGAGATGCTGACCCTATTCAGAATGATTCTCCACCTCAAAGAAAATTGCTTACTTGGGTCGTTCCATTAGGAGATGAAGTTCCTCTTGTTGTCCAAACTAAAAATGACTCCTCTCTTGTAATAAAGATTTAGAGGTCCTGACCCCTGACTGATCCAATCTCGATTGTGAGGAGAAAATTTTGCCTCTGAGCTAACGATGATGTGCTCGGTGGCATGTGATCGTGTCTCGAGCGGTGAGAGATGTTCGGACCTGGGGGAATGTTACGTCCCCAGTCCGAAGGACTGACTCGGTGGGACGCAACCCGACCCCGAGCTGAGAAAGGTACTTGGACCAGGGAGAAGGTTATGTCCCCAGTCCGAAGGGCTGACTCGGTGGGAAGTACCCCGACCCCGAGCTGAGAAAGGCACTTGGACCTGGGGGAATGTTACGTCCCCAGTCCGAAGGGCTGACTCGGTGGGACGTACCCCGACCCCGAGCTGAGAAAGGCACTTGGACCAGGGAGAAGGTTACGTCCCCAGTCCGAAGGGCTGACTCGGTGGGACGTACCCCGACCCCGAGCTAAGAAAGGTACTTGGACCAGGGAGAAGGTTATGTCCCTAGTCCGAAGGGCTGACTCGGTGGGACGTACCCCGACCCCGAGCTGAGAAAGGCACTTGGACCTGGGGGAATACGTCCCCAGTCCGAAGGGCTGACTCGGTGGGACGTACCCCGACCCCGAGCTGAGAAAGGCACTTGGACCAGGGAGAATGTTACGTCCCCAGTCCAAAGGGCTGACTCGGTGGGACGTACCCCGACCCCGAGCTGAGAAAGGCACTTGGACCAGGGAGAAGGTTACGTCCCCAGTCCGAAGGGCTGACTCGGTGGGACGTACCCCGACCCCGAGCTGAGAAAGGCTTGGACCTGGGGGAATGTTACGTCCCCAGTCCGAAGGGCTGACTCGGTGGGACGTACCCCGACCCCGAGCTGAGAAAGGCACTTGGACCAGGGAGAATGTTACGTCCCCAGTCCGAAGGGCTGACTCGGTGGGATGTACCCCGACCCCGAGCTGAGAAAGACACTTGGACCAGGGAGAAGGTTACATCCCCAGTCCGAAGGGCTGACTCGGTGGGACGTACCCCGACCCCGAGCTGAGAAAGGCATTTGGACCTGGGGGAATGTTACGTCCCCAGTCCAAAGGGCTGAATCGGTGGGACGTACCCCGACCCCGAGCTGAGAAAGGCACTTGGACTAGGGAGAATGTTACGTCCCGAGTCCGAAGGGTTGACTCGGTGGGACGTACCCCGACCCCGAGCTGAGAAAGACAAAGTGGTCTCGGCGGAATGAAATCCAGCCCCGAGCCGATTAATCAAGTGGCCTCGGCGGAACGAATCCAGCCCCGAGCCGATTAATCAAGTGGCCTCGGCGGAACGAATCCAGCCCCGAGCTGATTAATCAGTGGCCTCGGCGGAACGAATCCAGCCCCGAGCCGATTAATCAAGTGGGACTTATTCAGAAGGGAAGTGAATCGACCTTTTGAAACCCTACCGAATCTGGCAAGGGCGTCCCTTTACCAGACCAGTGAAAAACAAAAACAAATCTCTGGAAAATAAAATTAAAAGGCGGGGGCGACTTATCGCTTATCCCAAAACAAAAACGTTTCGCAAGTATAAACAACAACATGGATGCCTCAAAACAGCGTCCTGTCCGAGGCCTCCAAAATAAAATCTGAATCTTTCAATTCAGTGTCCCGGCGAACCAGGATTTGGATCAGAGAGCGTTTAAATGGTAAGGGCACATCCTCTACACGTCGGTTCACTAGGGAGCCTGTGTATTGTATGAGGGCTCCTCCTTACCACGCTGGAGCAGGCACACGCCACAGGGGCACAACGCATCCCCGTGCTGTGTCTCTCGCGGATCCGGATGATGAATGGATCAAAGAGTGTCCGGGATACTAAGGGCACATTCCTCCTTAGGTCCGGCATCACTGGAGCTAGCAATCGTCACGGGGGCATCATTATCCCTCGTGCTATGCTTTCCCACGGATCCATTACATCGGGTACGTGAGGATCAAAGAGTGCTCGACACATTAAGGGCATATTCCTCCTTATGTTCGGTAACACTGGAGTAGGCAATCGCCACAGGGTATCATCCCTCCCCGTGCTATGCTTCTCACGGATCCTATGCATCGAGTATGTCCCTGAATATTTCCGAGGACCTCGAGCTAAGAGAGATACTTGGTTCTGGGGGAATATCCCGTCCCCAGACCAATGAGCATGACTCGGTGGGACGTATCCCGACCCCGAGCTAAAAGAAAGACTTGGCTCTGGGGGAATGTTACATCCCCAGTCCAAAGAAGCTGACTCGGTGGGACGTAACCCGACCCCGAGCTGAATAAACAAGCGGCCTCGGCGGAATGAAATCCAGCCCCGAGCCGAAAAGAGACATCGGTCTCGGCGGTACAAGAGCAGACCCGAGCCGGAAAGAAACATCGGTCTCAGCAGTACAAGAGCAGACCCGAGCCGTAAAATATATATCAACAAAACGGACTCGGCGGTACGAGAGCAGTCCCGAGCCGGAAAGAGGCATCGGTCTCGGCGGTACAAGAGCAGACCCGAGCCGGAAAGAGGCATCGGTCTCGGCGGTACAAGAGCAGACCCGAGCCGGAAAGAAGCATCGGTCTCGGCGGTACAAGAGCATACCCGAGCCGGAAAGAGACATCGATCTCGGCGGTACAAGAGCAGACCCGAGCCGTAAAATATATATCAATAAAATGGACCCGGCGGTACAAGAGCAGACCCGAGCCGTAAAACAAATATCAAAATCATTGTGTGAGCCATAACAATCAAATGTTAACCTAAGTCAGAAGAGGTTTTACTCACCTTTTTGGGATTTGTTGCCTTTCTTGCAACTCTACAAGAGTCGATACAAGCAAGGCTCTTCTTAATACATCCTCTTTGCATCTCAGCATTCCACGCATTCGACCGGATGACTTCCGCTATCAACTTGGTCGACCTAAAAAACCGAATGGTCTATGTACACACTGAGATAGCCTTCTTTCACCAAGTCTTCCACCTGCTCCCGCAGGTCTCTGCACCCATTCGTGGCATGTCCCCTTACGTTGTGGTCCTTTCTCTGATGGTGTTCCCTCTTCGGGATATTTTCTCCTCGTTTTCTAATAGAACGAATTTGCGGGCCACCTCTAGGGCGGTGGCGTAGTCTGGGGTGTCTTGGATCCTTAGGTGGGTCCATAGCCTCCCGACTTTCAAGGCTCCTTTCAAGCTTTCCAGGGCCTCGGGGGATTCATACCCTCCGACTTCGAGTACCATATTATGGTATCTTTCAATAAATATCTTCAGAGGTTCATCGTCTCCTTGCTTCATGAGCCTGAGTTCTCCAATCATTTTTCTGGGGACACAAGCCCCCTTGAAGTGTCGTATGAATGACTTCCTCAGTTGTGCGAAGCTGCTGATGCTTCTTGGGGCTAGGCTTCGGTACCATAGAATGGCTGGTCCGGCCAGAGTTAGGGGAAACACTTTGCATATGGCGTCCCCTGTCACCCCTTGTACCTCCATTAGTAGGACGAAACCTTCGATGTGGGTTTTGGGATCGGTATGGCCTTTGTATGGCGCCATATTTGGTATGCTGAATCTTTTTGGGAATTTCTCTGACTTTATTTCTTCTGTGAGAGGGGACTTATCTTTGCCGTCCTGGGCATCCCCTCTGTTTGCATTGGGGTATACTCCCCATTTGACCAGCTCATGCCGTAACCAATATTTCATGCTGCTGTCCTTGGTTCCATGCCGCCTCATGCGGTCTCCTTTCTTTCTGTTATCCTGGGGGTGGTGCTTCTCGTGGTCGGTATCTTCTCGTACCTTTTCGTCATATTCTTTCTCTCTTCGTCGGGTGTTGTGAGGGCCATCATAGGAGGGGTCTGGTGACGATTGGTCATCATCTTCCTCCCATGTGTCCTCGGTCTGGGAATCTTTCTGCACCACCACAGATCTTACCATGTAGGGACCCCTCCTCCGGGGTCTGTCATCCACACTTTTATCGGCAATTCTTTTTCCCTCTGTTGTTTCGTTCCTTCGTCGGCTAGTCCCGGCCTCGAATTTTCCGTTGTGGACTCCTTCTACTTTTCTAACCGGTCTACTATGGTTTTAGCAGAATTTGGTTTTTCTCCCTTTCCTTCCTCAGGTTATCCTCGATCTTCTCCATCCAATTCGCAGCCGAGCTCCCTGACGATTGGTGGTTTCCGCCTTCCGCCATTGTCTTACTACGCGAGTTGCTTTTTGTTGAGTCCCCACAGACGGCGCCAACTGTTGACGGCTGATTTTGGTCTCAGGGTAATATGGGAATATCACCTCCGAGGTAATCCTCCTTCAACGGTGAATTTGTTTGGTTATGGGGGACCAAAAGCAAATTTAGCGAGAGACGGGAAAACACACCAATCGACAAAAAGATTTAACGTTGTTCGGTGGATTTGGATCCGACCTACGTCCACGGACAAAAACAGGATCACACTTTTTATTACTCAAATACACTTCTCGGATCTTTTGTGTTTACAAGTCAGAGCTTGATGATTCTGATCACTAATTTTTTGATGCCTTCAACTTGTCCTCCTACACTCACTCTACCCTCCTACTTATAATGGTGAAGAAATCAGATTCCTATTTGTACAAGAATTCCCAATTGGAGATGGTATCCTTTCCCTATCAGGATTCCTAGTCAAAATTATTCCCTTTTCCCATAAGGATTCCTAATCAAAACTACATTTACTTCCTTTATCCTATTAGGATATTAACTTATTACTTTACCCCATTAAAGTATGACAACTTATCCTTTTTCCGCAAGAATAAGATGCTTTATCTTCCTGAGCACGCCTCGTCATGTGCTCGGTCTTCATGAGGTCGGTCATGATAGTCATTTGAACTGAGAATGTTGTTGTCGATCTGATAATGCCCGGTCATCCGATCTCAAGTGGTCAGTCACCTATCATCAAATGCTCGTTCTCTTACTGTATAGTGGCCGGGTCGGTTTTAATGATCTCGCCCAAGAAGGTAATTACCCTTTTTACCCCTGATGTACTCCTTAAATAACATAGGTCCTGAAAACACCATCAACATATATTTATGAAATGAGTACATTAACTTCGTTCCGTATAAATTTTTCTCCCTATGTTAACTCAACAAATTTTCAAATTTTAAATCTTTATCTGTCGGTTTGCCTTTATAGTCTTATGATTCATGTATTTGAGAGATAATTTGGGCTACAAAGTGAGACTAAAAATGTTAGTAATGTTAATGTGAGAGATTAATTTTAATGGTGGCAAAATCAAAAAAAAAAAAAAAGTGTTTTCAATTGGGGACCAGACCTTTGATTAGGGTTTTTATCATAATATCTTCTTGAGCTTTATGACTTATGAAGAAAGGACATGGGATGTTTTCTTCTCAATGCACTCTAATTGCTACTTTTGACCTCAAAAGGCTATTTTGGGATTGGGAATGGGCACCCATTGATGGATTCATGACCCTCAAATTTTCACACCCATTAATAAAACGAGTTGAAATTAAAGAGTATGCATTCAATTAAGATTTCAATTGGTTGCTTTTAAAATTTTATGATTCATAGTTTTTGTTAAATACATGGATTATTTAATTCCATTTGGATTCCTATATATTCTGATAAAGAATTATTTTATAAGTATTTTATTGGAATTTAATAAGTGCATGGATTATTTCAATAAAATAAATTAAAATTTGATTACAGGTAAATAATGAAATAAAAAATTATTTCAACTCTAAATTATACTTTACTATTATAATAATGAAGGTTGAATACAAAGAATGTCACGTACAAAGAAATCCTAAAAACAAGTAGTATTTGCGTGTCTTGAATTTAAATGCAATAATTTTATTTAATGACAAATGATGGAAAACATTGAGTTTTATTAATTAAATGGTTAAAATGAAGATTTTGAAACAAAAATGAAAAGAAAAAAATCGAGAGAAACTTATCTTAGTTCGTAAGATAATAGAGAGATTTGTCAAATTTCTTGGGCAATGCGTAGATTTCTGATGAGTGGTAAATGTATCATTATTTCTCATTTATTGACTTAATATTTTGTATAGATTCTTAGTTTTGTGAATATTTTGATGTGTTTTGTGTTATTTTATAGATAAATAAAATTTCAGGACATTCTGGAGGTGATTGGGACCAAAACAGTGAAAAATGACAACAAAGGACAAAATCATCATTTGGCGCGTCGCGACGCCTAACGTGCGCCGGAAGATGCTAAAATGTGCCGGGGACACGTGTTAAAATCAGAGAAGTTTGAAGTTGCTAACGTGCGCCGGAACTTGCTAACGTGCGCCAGATCTTGCTAATGTGCGCCTTGCCACGTGTCAACATCACATTCGTTCTGCTAACGTGCGTCGTGCCACGTGTCATCATCATATGGTGCTGAAAATCGCCATCACCACGTGTCATCCACGTGTCAGCCACATGGCGTCCACATCAGTCACATGCCGAGTCAGTCACGTCATCATCAGCCAATCACAGCGTGCCACGTGTCACAATCCTATGGTGCCGACAATCCACATCGCCACGGGTCAGCCACGTCAGCTGTCAGCACAATTATTGAGTTAATCATCCAAAATACCACGTCAGCAGATAAGAATCCGAAGCAGCCAATCAGCGACTGACACGTGTCACGTCGCGACGCAAAGAAGCTTGCACGTCGCGACGTGTGGAGCTTACCGACCCCTATAAATTCAGCTCGAAATTTCAGTTTCAGATGTACATTCCTCTATGTAATTCTCTGAATAAATAAGGAGTTTGTATCTAGTTTTCTTTAAATTTCAGTTTTGTAATTAATTTTTATTTACTTTCTGTAATAGTAATTTACTTTCTTTACTTTTTCAGTTTTTACTATTCATCTATGAGGAGGTAACTTCCCCCTGCTAGGGTGAAAGGTAAAACTTTTATTACTGCTATTTAGATTAATCTCCCTTAATTATAATATATTCACTATTTAAAATTTGACTTAACAATGATACATCTATATTGGTCGGTTGGTAATCAATTATAAACTGGTTTTAACCTGACTAAGTATGGATACCGCATGGTTGGTCGGTTGGTAATTACCGCCTATATGGCTGGTTTGTGGACAAATAATGATACCGCCTTTATGGTCGGTTGGACTTATTTGACTTAATCAGGTTACCGCCTATATGGCTGGTTGGTAATATCACACAAGTTAATATATTATATTAAGGGTGACATCTAAAATAGTAGTAATAAAAGTATATCTTCTAGCCTAGCATTTTCTTTTATTGTAATTTTCTTTAATTACTTTCCAGCATTTTACTTTATGTATTTTATTTTTAAGTTTTTACTAGCCCTAGTTATGTGTCGTAACTAAGTTAGTTATCTGGGGTTGTGATGAATTCCAATATCACCGGTTTATAAGGGGTTAGATTACGATTTGGGTAATATAAAGCTTTATTTATTGAGCCATAGTCTTAATGCATCTTGTTAACTGGCCATTAATAAGATTGACTTGGTAAACTTAAAATGAACTTGGAAAATGAATTTCAGGTTAAAGACCTTAGACTCAATAGCCCACGATCTTCCTTGAGGATAGATAACCCTTTAATAGATTTCCTTACATGATAGGAATATACCTGTCGGGCGGGGGTAGCCATAATTGGAACTTAATCTTAATGAATTCAGGTAACTTGGTTGACATAGGAATATGATTAATTGAGTTACACTGGGTAATTGTATCTGACCATCGGAAGAGACTTTTATATAATTTTGTGTTCCAGGTTAGTAAACCAATATATTACACAACTGTAAAATAACCACTTTATCTTTTAAAAGATATTGGAAAGATTTATAACCCTGAATAGTTTTATAAATTTGAATTTTCCTTAATCTAATTTCGCGCAATTTTATTTACTTGTTTTAATTTTTATTTTGTAAATCACCATACCAATCAAAAAAATCAATCCATTAGATACTAGTAATCATTTGGCCTCATAATAATTAATAGCATAGGTATTAAGTCCTCATGGGATCAATATTTTTTATACTACTTGAACGATACGTGTGCTTGCGTAATACGCGTGTGAAAGCACCGGTCAAGTTTTTGGCGCATTTGCCGGAGACTTATTTATCTTTTACTATTAATTTTGGGGTTAGATATCGTTACTTGTATCTAATTTTCTTTTTACTTATTGTTTTTGTTTTCTGGTGTTTTAGGTTTTCAGACACTACATGAGACGAACCAGAAGCTTTGAAATCCGACCGCTTGACCCAGAGATTGAAAGAACCATCAGACAGTTGAGAAGGGAAATGCGTGAAGGCCAAGAAGCTTTAGTCAATATAGAACCTGAACCTCTAGAAGTTGCACCACCAATACCCGTTCGAGACAAAACCATTCCGGTGGTTGACGGCTTCATTTCCTGTATTGTACTTCCTCTTTTACCAGGAAATGTGTGTGACATCAAACATGCATCTAGATGATTCAGCAGTCAGTACAATTTGGGGGGAATGCAACTGAAGATCCTAATGCTCACATTAGCAACTTCCTGGAAGTTTGCGGCACTTTCAATTACAACCGAGGAGCTGAAGAAGCAATGAGACTGCAGGTTTTTCCATATTCCTTGAAAGACAGAGCAAAACCTTGACTACATTCACTACCAGCGGGTTCCATCACAACTTGGAACACTTTAGCCACCAAATTCCTTGCAAAGTATTTTCCACCAGCCAGAACATCAAAACTGAGGAATGACACCACATTCTTTGTACAACTTGACTCGGAAACTCTCTACGAAGTTTGGGAAAGGTACAAAGATTTTATCTGGAAATGTCATCACCATGATATTCCAAAATGGCTTCAAGTCCAAACTTTCTATAATGGACTTTCTGGACTAATGAGAACCACAATTGATGCTGCTGATGGAGGAACTTTGATGGAAAAATGAGAAGATCATGCCTGTGACCTAATTGAAGAAATGGCCAACAATAACTCTTTGTGGCCAACAGAAAGGAGGATGATCCAAAGAATTGCTGGACTTTATGAAGTTGGAGCCAACACTGCAGTGAATACCAAGCTGGATCAGATATGCAAATTCATGGAAACTCTCAGCATGCAAGGCAATATTGGATCCACAAGTTCACCATATGGAGGAGCACCAGAGCCAAACCAACAAGAAGAGACGGTGAATTATGTCAACAATTTCAACAGACAATGGAACAATCCATATTCCAACACCTACAACCCAGGGTGGAGGAACCATCCCAATTTTTCATGGAGCAACAATTCGGGGCAGAAGAACAATCAACCACCTGGATTCCAACAGCAAAACTATCCACCACCGGGATTCCAATAGTAGAACAAAAGACAGGAGCATGAAGAAGAACCAGTGATGGCAGAAGTGTTAGCTCAGTTAAAAAAATATGAAGCTATGTTTCAAAACCAATCTGCCTCTATCAAAGCATTGGAGAATCAAATTGGACAACTGGCCAATGCTCAGAGTTACAGACCGCCAGGAAATCTTCCCAGCAATACAGAACCAAATCCAAGGTACCGAGGGAAGAAGCTGTAAGGGTTTTAAGAGGGAATATCGGTAACGCTGCGGAAACGGTGGAAAATCAAAATTTCCGATTTCAAAACTTTTTCTCGGATTAATAAAATAAACTTATTTATTTTATCATCCAATAATCAAATTATGAAATCAAATTCAATAAATCAAATTTATGTGAATTTACCGAATTGCCCTTACACTTGTCATTTTGTTCAATTTAGTCCGAAATTGTTCAAATCAATTTCGGATGATTCTAAATCATTTCTAAGATGAACTTAACATGTCCCAAATGTCAAAACACCAAGAGCAACAAAAATCCCAAAATTGCTTCACTTGGCCGAGAACCTCACTAGGTGGCCAAAGTGTGCATTTTGCACTTCCATGCTTCAAGACACATCCAAATGAAATCCAATCAACATGAAACTTTATATGAATCATATACACATCCTAATACACCATATAAATGAAAATCCCTAAATTTAGAAGTGGTCTTAAACCCTAATTTTTCAATTTCTTCAAATTGGACAAATTAGACCAAATTGGTAAAATCCAATACTTCAATCATGTTTCTTCCATCCAAATCAAGTCTCAACACAATGAAACAACTATAGAAAAATTCTACGTCATTTAAGAGTGGGTAAATAACTCTAGAATGGCAACAAGGTTCTAAAACCTTAAAAGAATGCTTATTACTACACTAGTAATAAACTTCCAACATCATACATGCATATCACCTTCATCAAACTTTTATCCATCAAAAGTACAAAGAATAAAGAATAGAAAAACTCAAGAAAATCACAATATGTTGCCCACAATAAGAGGAACAAATTACTCTCTAATGGAAGGTTGGAAATACTTACTAAATTCTAAGATTTTCCTTGTTTTTCTTTTCTTTTCTCTCTACCTTCTTTGCCTTGTTTTAATGGAGTTTTGATAAAGTGAAAAGGTTAATGAAACCCTAAAATTAAATGAAACAATATATACTTGCCCAAATGTATGCCTTGGCCGAATTTGGCCTAAAGGACAGACAAGTTTCGTTAATTTCATTTCATTTGAATTTCATTTGCCAAGTTGATAAAATGATCATTACATTTTATTGAAAATTTCAACTTAGTCAACAATGGCAACATGAAAAAATATAACCATTATATTTAATTAAGGTCATGGCCGAATTTAGCAAAAATAAAAAGGAAATAGATATTTTCAATATTTACAATTAAAACAAATATCCAAGGAAGTCAAATTCATTTGACAACCTTTTCCTTTAATGTAAAGTCAAACATTTACACTTATAATCATTCCTAACTTTATCATTTGGTGAGATATTTATATTTTAATTATATCAATCATTTAACAATTAAATAATTAATTAATTAATTAAATACAAATATATCAAATATATGTATTATATTTACTTTAAATATCTCAAATACATATATTAATGATATATGTCAAATACCTTTATTTGACAATTTATTAATGTGTATTTAATAATATCATATATTAAATACAAATACACATTAATTAGGAAATGACGGTTCGGTCTGTTCGCATGTATTTTTCGTTTAACGTTTAAACGATTTATAAATAATCACCATTATTCATAAAAGTCGCCATAGTGCTCTACGAGTATATTTCATTAGTGAGACTCTCTAGATTCAGGTATATCCGTCACAAAATCCAATTTCGTGTCCATAATCTATCCACCCGTAAATTATGACGATCACAGATAAACTAGCTGAATCATACAAGTCGAGGTCATTGCATACGTATAATCCCTCCGTCAAAGGTATCCGGATAATACCAGAGATATAGATGTATACGTCAAATCTCTATAGGTATTATCTCGTCGACGTATCTATTATAAATCTCTAAATAACATTCGGAACTTATTTCCGAAGTTTACTGTGGCCACAGATTTAACAGATTGCTAATCATATATGGACTACCTATGCTCTTTACACATAACTGACGGATCCTATCTTGATACACACAGGATATCCTGAGGATCGGTCCACACCCAACGAACAGGCGGAGGTCTTATCTAAATAGATCGGTGACGTGACTGCCATCTAAGTGTGGAGGATGTCTCATACATCCACATTGGTATCTCAAGTCGAATGACCACTATGCTACTCAACCCGGGAAGATTCTTATTAACGTTGGTGTACCATCCATTAAGAATCTTCGGTGAGTCGTCCAGTGTTTATCCACTATAAACACCTACACGTCTATATGAGTCTCCCTAGACTCATGGTTCATTGGGATAAAACATCGGACCAAGTCTCGATATACGACATGTACTGGTCTCAACAGATTTAACTAACAGACCCGTGTTAGTGAATCTTGACCAGGAACTTTATTTGATAATATACATTTAGCAGTGACACTTCCCAATGTCAATTACAAACTAACTTTGTAACTGTGTACTGCATTATATATTATCGGGCCTTTGTCTAATATATACATATCACTAAACCACATTTAGTTTCAATCTAATAGTAATTAGATCGAATACGTATATTGTAGGGGTTTTTAGGGGCTGAATCCGGTAACGCAACGGAAGCGGTGGAAAATCGTATTTTCCGATTTCAAAACTTTTTCTCGGATTAATTAAATAAACATATTTATTTAATATTCCAATAATCAAATTATGAAATAAAATTCAATAAATCATATTTAAGTGAATTAACCAAATTACCCTTACTTGGTATTTTTGTCCATTTTAATCCGAAATTGATCAAATCAATTTTGAATGATTCTAAATCATTTATAAGATGAACTTAGCATGTTCAAAACATTAAAACACCAAGGCAACCAAAAATCCCCAAATTCTAATTCTTGGCCGTGAGCCTCCTTAGGTGGGCATTTTGTCCATTTGGTCATTTCATGTCTCAAAACACATCAAGATGTAATCCAATCAACATGAAACTTTATATGCATCATATAAACAACCAAATACACAACATATATGAAAAGCCCCAAATTTGGAATTGGTCATGAACCCTAATTTTTCAATTTCATCAAATTGGACAAATTAGACCAAATTGGTTAAATCAATTACTTCAACCATCATTCTTACATCCAATCCAAGTCTCAACACAATTAAAAAACTCAAGATCAAATCTAGGTCATCTAAGAGTGGGTCAACAACTCTAGATTAGCAACATGGCTTCCAAAACCTTAAAAGAAAGCTTATAACTACAATAGTCACAATCTTCTTTCATCACACATGCTCAACACTTCCACCAAAACTTCCATCAACAAAAACACAAAGAATAAAGAAATAAATAACCTAAGAACATCATATGTTAAAGCCTAGATCCTAAGGAACATTGTCCTTACTAATAGTAAGTTGAAGAAACTTACTAAAATCCAAGCTTTCTTGATTTTTCCTTTCTTTTCACAAGATTTCTTTTTGTTTCTTCAATGGAGTTTTTCTTTGTAAAGTGTATTAGGTTATAAATAAAATGAAATGAAAAACAATATATACTTGTAACATTTTCACCTTGGCCGAATTTCACCAAAGGAAAAACAAAACTTGTAATTTCAATTTCATTTCACTTAAATTTAGTCAACTTGCATAAATATCCAAATAAAACTTTATTAGATATTTAATTAAGTCAACAAAGGCAACTAATATCATTTACATCAAATATCCTAATGTAAGATATTTATATTTTAATTAATTTAATCATTTAACAATTAAATAATCAATTAATTAATCAAATACAAATATATTAAATATATGTATAATATTTACATTAAATATTAAAAAAACATATATTCATTTAGGATATAAGTCAAATAACTCATTTTGACTATTAATTAATGTGTATTTAAATTAATCAAGTATTAAATGTAAATACACAATAATTAGGCAAATGACTATCTAGTCCCTTTAGCACGTATCTTGCGTTTAAACTTTAAACGACTTTATAAATTATCAATATTATTTATTAATGTTGCTCTAGTGCTCTACTAGTATGTTTCATTATTGAGACTCTCTAGATTCAGGTATATCCGTCACGAAATCAAATTTCGTGTCCATAATCTATCCACCCGTAGATTATGACGATCACAGATAATCTCGCTAAACCATACAGGTCGAGGTCATGGCAAATGTATAATTCCTCCGTCACAGGTATCCGAATAAATCCCAGAGATATAGATGTAAACGTCAAATCTCTACGGGGATTATCCAGTCGACTATTCCATTAGCAATCTCTAAAAGAATGTTTAGAACTAGCTTCTAAACTTTACCACGGGCCCATGTTTTTATCTGATTGCTAATCATATGGACTACCTATGCTCTGATACACAGAACTGACGGATCCTATCTTGATACACATAGGACACCCTGAGGATCTGTCTACACCCAACGAACAAGCGGAGGTCTGATCTAAATAGATCGGTGACGTGACTGCCATCTAAGTGTAGAAGATGTCTCATGTGCCCACAATGGCATCTCAAGTATAAGAATCACAAGTGCTACTCAACCCGAGAAGATTCTTATTGACGCTGGTGTACCATCCATTAAGAATCTTCGGTGAGTCGTTAAGTGTTTATCCGCTATAAACACCTACACGTCTATAATAGTCCCCAAGACTAATGGTTCATTGAGAAACCATTGGAATCATATATTCCAGTATACGACCTGTACTGGTCTCAACAGGTTTACTATACTGACCAAGTAGTGTAAACCTTGACCAGGAACAATCTGAGAATGACAACGTCATGATACTACTCAATGTCAGTTGTGACGTTTTTGCAACAGTACCATGACTAATCATTCTAAGGTCATTACGTCTTTACCATTTAATAAGATAGATTATATTATAGAAACTGCATATATTATTCATAATAATAATGTTTTACAGAAGTATTCAAAAGAAATACAACCGGGAATTGGCGCTCTGAGCACCAACCCCAACATTTATAAAAAACAAGAGGTGCAACAATAAATAGGTAATATTATGGAAAAATTGGATGTTCGTATTCATGAATCAGACATAAATACGGTCCGGATTGGCGCTCTGAGCACCAACCCCAACAATTCCTCGCACTTGCTCTTGTGCCAATCCACGGTATCATATACACATCTCAATGTGTATCGTATACTAATGGCTCTCAAAAGATCACCTCGCACTTAAGAGGTAGGCAACAAGAAGTAGGTCCGCTATTACATATTGAGTTTAACAAACAAACTCCATCGTTTCCCATAGCTAGCATCATTCATATTTTGTAGAATCTAAATATACATCAATATGACTCTGATGCTACATTAGTATTGTGCTACATCTACTGAGTTGTCCAAGTATTTATGGATCAAATCTAAAATACTATGAGGACAACCGCAAGCACAACACAAATATAAAACTTCTAATTTATAAGGTCACTATGCAACTTCATAAGTCAATACTTCATAAGTTGCATCTAATTCCACTATATAGTAGAATCCTTTGTGACATTCTCACTGCATCTTTTGTGACTCTTTATGACGTAGACTGTCTAACATCATAATTAGTCTCAAAACTAATAAGACCCTAATGGTTGCAGACTGTATTCTCCATGAATTAGAAACTCGTTCTTAATATCTCAAAGATCACAAAGAACGTGTTTCAAGATCCATCCTATGGTCTATAGGATATCAAAATAACTCGTAACAATTACGATTAAATTTATATCTTTAATCGCACATTATAAAGCATTCATTATGTCATCATCAAATGATACATAAGACTGATTAGACATTCTAATCGATGTCTCTTTCGAAAAAGGAATCATCCTTTACGAAAGATGAATACTATATATAAGACACATAATAAATGTCAAACAGTTATACTAACTGTCATACAGATAGCCTTGTTGTGTCTTTCATTAGATCACATCTAATGCACAAATAATAGGAGTATCTCACAAGTCTCTTAGTTTTATATCTTATATAAAACTTTATATCAAATATAACAGAGACTACTCCCATTGCTTTCATGGAGTAAAGTAGACTTAGGTAAATCTTTTACCTCACAAACATCTCGTTATTAATATAATAATGATAATGTTGTTAGGATATATAACACTAAAAAGTAATTTGTACGCTCCTATAGGACACAGAAACTGGGCGACGCATGCTGTTCCGGGCTCGCGGCCCGGTTGGGAGTACGGAGTAGCCCACAGGGGAATAAACTGGAGAATAATGGAGTCGCCACCCGGTGTGAATCGGGAAAATGATTTAAGGCCGCACTCACCCCTCGCAAGGGAAGACCTCAAACCGTTGGGTTCGGAATGGTCCCTTACTTGTGTCGTTTGTAATGAATGGATTTATGCAATATTAACCAAGTCTACTCAACATACATGTCGGTCAAAGTAGTCTAAATTCTTATAAAGTCTAAATCTAGGTCTGCATGCTTCAAAAGTAAACTTTCATAACAGCAAACACATGATATCACACATCAAACATGTTAATAACTAATGATCTAAACATGACATAACTTAAATTCCTAATACGAAAGGTAAATAACTAAGTCATGCTAAAAATAAAACAACATTCTAATAGCCTAATCATGCTCAAATACAAGTTTGGATGAAATGAAATATGTGAATCCTTCAAGTGGTACGGGGCATTGTATCCCGAGTACAAACCACAATACCGTCCATTCGGATTCGGCTATGGAATTTATGTCCGGGTTTCCATCCAATATACCACAAAAAGGAACACATATTCCATTCACCCGAAATCACATCATATACTAATTAACAATAGTCAAGCGAAATAAAGTAATAAAATACCTAAAAATAAAGGATAATAAATAAAAGGGGTGCCCTCAGGTCTTACCTTTTAAGTCGCTTTTCGGGAGTGCGTTTCACGGTGTCGAAAGGGTTATCGTTCCCACTGTTTTCACCGGTTCGCTGTTTTTGCTGTTTTCTCAGGTCTGCTGTTTCCACTATTTCCATTGTTTTCACGGGTCTACTATTTTCGCTGTTTTTGCTGTTTTCTCTATTTTCTCATTATTTTTGCTCGATTTTTAGGACGATTTGTTCACGGTTTCAGGGGAGTTTTCACGTGGCTTACAGACAATTCATGGGCTCGGTTTCACGTGATGAATGGAGGGGCTGTTGTGTTCGGTTTCACGCATACATGGAGGGTTTACGTGCGTGCATGGAGGGTTTACGTGTTAATTGTGTGTGTCTAAGTGAGGGAAGACAGAATGTTGTGTGTCTCTAATGTTTGTGAGTGGGCTGTGTGTTTGGGTGTGTTCCTTGATGAAGATAGAGGCGTGGACTGTGTGTTTCAGTCTGTTTCTTGGTGTGTTGGTGCAAGCTGGTTTCGTGCGGTTGAGGGGACTGGTAAGGTGGCTATTCTTTTTTAGAGTTTTAAGTGCGTTTGGCGATAGAGTGAGGGCTTACGTGTTGGGGGTTTCTTCATGCATGATGAGGGACGTGGGTGGCTTGATCACATTTCTTGGTAACGTGGCTTAGGTCTGTGAAAATGGCTTGAAGGGCTGGTGAATGATGATGATTTTTAGGGTGTTACGTGGGCTGTGCTTGAATGAGAAACTGGTTTCAAAGAGGCTGCTGTGTTGGACGTGTGTATGAGGCTTGAAGGGCTGTGTTGTTGGCAGTTTCAGGCTAAGTGTGAAGGGCTTGAACGTGTGCCAAGAGGACTCCAAAAAAATGGCCTGAACTGAAGCAAAATGGGGCTGTATTTAAAGGCATAAGTGGCGTGAGTGGAGGCAGGCTGTTATTGTGCTGGACGTTAGTGTGAAGGGTGCAAGGAGCTGAAGACATGTGGGGTTGTGAGGTGCCGTGTGATTGGCGTGAAATGAGGGGGAAAATGGGCATGATTAATGGTGTGATGGAGGGCAAGACAAAGGAGCTTTCAGTGGTTTTGAAAATGGAGGATGAAAATGGGTTTGGTTGGATTTGTATTGATAATGGCGTGTGGGGTTTATTTGTTTGATTGAAAGAATGAGGTGGGTTTGGAGAGAGAAGATAGGTGGCATTATGTTGGTTTTGGTTTTGTCTTTGTATGAAAGTTGGCAGGGAATGGGCGTGGGGCATTGACGTGTATGCATGGAGGGTTTTGGCTTTGTGTAGGGATTTTCATAGAAGTCGAAGGGGCACAAGGGTAGGTTTAAGGTTCGGGGCGAGAATAAATTTTGAAACAAAGACTCCATGAGCAAACCCGAGGTTAAGCGAGCGAACAAAAATCCAACAAAACATCAATTCTTTATTATTCCCTTCCGACGTCCGTTTCCCGCGACTTCTGCTACTTAAAAGGTGGTGCCTCCGTATGAGGCTCATCATCGGGCTAACATGCAGAAATGCAGTGCCTACAGTCGCCCCCACTTTGATGGGACTTGTGCAGTGTGTGACAATGACACTCCTATCAAAGTACGTGCAATGCATTTTTACTTAACTGGCTCGCCAGCTGCCACATGGTCTGCCTGCTGTGTTGAGTTGATGGTGCTAAGCCCCGTACCTAGGGCATCACAGTTGCGTCTCCGTACCTAGAGTGACGCAGTGATGATGCTAACCCCGTACCTAGGGTGTCGCAGTGACGTCTCCGTACCTAGAGAGCCACATATGTCTGAATGTTAACCCCGTACATAGGGTGTCGCAGTGACGCCTCCGTACCCAGAGAGCCACAAATGTCTGAATGCTAACCTTGTACCTAGGGTGTCGCAGTGACGCCTCCGTACCTAGAGAGCCAAAGATGTCTGAATGCTAACCCCGTACCTAGGGTGTCGCAGTGACTTCTCCGTACCTAGAGAGCCACATATGTCTGAGTGCTAACCCCGTACCTAGGGTGTCGCAGTGACGCCTCCATACCTAGAGAGCCACAGATGTCTGAATGCTAACCACGTACCTAGGGTGTTGCAGTTACGTCTCCGTACCTAGAGAGCCACAGATGTCTGAATGCTAACCCCGTACCTAGGGTGTCGCAGTGACGCCTCCGTACCTAGAGAGCCACAGAGTTGATCTGATTGTGCCGTACCTGGCGCGCTAAACCTCATACCCAAGGTGTCGCTGAAATGTCTCCATACTCGGAGTGCCGTACCTAGCAAAATTGATCTGATATCTCCGTACCCGGAGTACCGTACCTAGCTGAAGTGATCTGATATCTCCATACCCGGAGTACCGTACCTGGCTGAACTGATCTAATGTCTCCATACCCGGAGTGTCGTACCTGGCTGAGCTGATCTAATGTCTCCATACCCGGAGTGCCGTACCTGACTGAACTGATCTAATGTCTCCATACCCGGAGTGCCGTACCTGGCTGAACTGATTTGATATCTCCATACCTGGAGTGTCGTACCTGGCTGAACTGATTTGATATCTCCATACCCGGAGTGCCATACCTGGCTCAACTAATCTGATATCTCCATACCCGGAGTGACGTACCTGGATTAACTGATCTCATGTCTCAATACCCGGAGTGTCGTACCTGGCTGAACTGATCTAATGTCTCCGTACCCGGAGTGCCGTATCTGGCTGAACTGATTTGATATCTCCATACCCGGAGTGACGTACCTGGCAAAACTAATCTGATGTCTTCATACCCGGAGTGTCGTACCTGGCAAAACCGATCAATTGTCTCTATACCCAGAGTGCCGTACCTGGCAAGCTAAACCCCATACTCGAGGCGTCGCAGTAATATTTCCATACCCGGAGTGCCGTACCTGGCAAAATTGATCTGATATCTCTATACCCGGAGTGACGTACCTGGCTGAACTGATACTGAAGCTAATGTTGGCCTCACCCCCAGAGTGTCATACCCGGCAAAGACTGGTAATGATGTGGGCCTCGCCCCCAGATTGTCATACCCGGTAAAGACTGATAGTGATGTGGGCCTCAACCCGCAGAGTGTCATACCCGGCAAAGACTGATAATGATGTGGGCCTCGCCCCGCAGAGTGCCATACCCGGCAAAGACTGATAATGATGTGGGCCTCGCCCTCAGAGTTCCATACCCGACAAAGATTGATAATGATGTGGGCCTCACCCCCAGAGTGCCATACCCGGAAAATTCTGATAATGATGTGGGCCTCAACCCAAAGAATGTCATACCAGGCAAAGACTGATAATGATGTGGGCCTCGCCCCCAGAGTGCCATACCCGGCAAAGTCTGATAATGATGTGGGCCTTAACCCGCAGAATGCCATACCCGGCAAAGACTGATAATGATGTGGGCCTCGCCCCCAGTGTGCCATACCTGGCAAAGTCTGATAATGATGTGGGCCTCAACCCGCAGAATGCCATACCCGGCAAAGACTGATAATGATGTGGGCCTCAACCCAAAGCTGGTATAAGCCTTGTTCCCAAGATGACATGATATTCTATTTCACACATTGTATTACCTCTCACGAGATAATCTTGATAGCTAGACATATTTTCGTCCTCAACGAATGATTCGTGTCAAAACTGATGAATCTTCAAAGTACTCGATATACTCAAGTCCAATCATCTGAATGGGTGATCTGAGCTAGACTCCTCGTGTGTGTGTGCCAAGGCTCTTTCGCAGCTTAGTCCTTAAGTAAGCCAACTTGGTGATTTCGTTTCAGAGAATCGAACCAGTGCGTCTAACCAACCTGGATGTCTTAATCACATTCTGTGATTACTTCAGCATACTCAACATGATGTGGTTTTCATCTTTTTTCTTTTGTCTCTTTCTTTTCTTTTTCTTTTTTTCTTTTTTTCTTTTCTTTCTTTTTTTTTCTCTTTTCTTTCTCTGACACACCTACCCTTTAAGGTAGCATTTCTCCTCATGGTGGTCCTAATACTCGCCCATGGGTAGCTTCACGCTTATCGGTTATAGGTGGTCTATTTTCCTTTTTTCTTTTTTTTTTTCAGAGACTTTTTTCTTTATTTCCAACCATATCATATATCATAGCATCAGTAAACCAGGGTGGACACATAGACAAACGGTCATTCATCGATCCATCATCTCTTCAACTGGTCACCTTGCCAACCACTCAGGCTTCTACTGCTAGGATCTCATTATCAAGTGCTCACGGGTCTAGCTGAGATCAATCCATTCAGAATATCGGACGAGAGCACGTCTCGCACTTATCGTTTCTAGGGTTTCTCCCTACAGCAAACAATGTCATCACCAGACATATGTCTAACTATCAAAGACTTATCTCTCACTCATTTTTTTCATTTTCTTTTCTTTTTTTTTTCATATTTTTTTTTCTTTTTTTTTTTCATTTTTTCCATTTTTTTTTCAACAATCAAACTAGAACACAAATTTTCAAGCATGTCCCATGTCTGTAATACCTGGTCAGCAGGAAACATCACCGATTAAGATCAATGTCCAATCTGCGCTTTTTGCCATAATCACTATCTGTCCAGTCCAATTTGGAGAGGATGGGGTCGAGCTTCGGTTCAAAATCTAGGATCTGGTCAATCAACTCTTCGGCCTTTATCGCGGTCAAGAAAATGTCTTCCATAGATTTGGTGACGAATTCATGTCTCTTGGCTTCCGCGAGAAACAAAAACAGAAAATCAAAGAAGTTCTCAACATTAAGCAGTCCAATGGGCTTCCGGTGAACGTTCAAGTGTGCCCATGATGCCACTGTGAATATCTCTTCGAATGTACCAAGTCAATCTGGTAATGCAATGAACGCATCCGCAGTAATGATCATTTCATGAATTTGTTCAGACATACCTGACACAATGTGTTCGTCTCCATTTGTTGGTCTAATTAACTGTTCTTCCGCCAAAGGTCTTGGGATGATTCCCAAAACATGACCGCCACCATCCTGAACGGCTTTTAAAATGCTTCCCATTATCCCAAGATTGCCACCGCCATATACTAGGTGCATATTCTTCTCAGCCATGACTCGCCCTAATTCTTTTGCAGCCTCAATGAATTCTGGTTTATTACCAGTGTTGGATCCACTGAAAACACAAATTCGCTTAACTCGCTGCTGTGAAGTTGCTTCCATTTTCTTTCTCTTACATGGATGTATATCTGGATGTGTTGAGGAGAGAAATGATGAGCTGAATTTATAGAACCTGAAAAGGGGTGAGTAATAATTGCACTAATATCTTCCACAGAACGATTGTTAGGTAAACCACAAAAGAAGTCGTGAGAGGTCAAAAAGTCTTGGATCCTGTCTACGAAAATAAAAGAAAACAACAAAAGAAGTCGTGAAATGTCAAAAGGTCTTGGATCCTGTCTACGAAAATAAAAGAAAACAACAAAAGAAGTCATGAAATGTCAAAAGGTCTTGGATCATGTCTACGAAAATAAAAGAAAACAACAAAAGAAGTCGTAAAATGTCAAAAACCCTTCGATTCTGTCTACGAAAATAAAAGAAAACAACAAAGGAAAAGCAATAATTAAGGCAACAGAATTGTGTACTCAATACGCTACTCGCTTGGTATAAATTCATTAGGATGCGTCTCAAGAATTCTTTCTTTACTCAGCCACCACTAATGAATTAGCTCTCATCTTTGTGATTGCCCAAACACCATTCCTTCCGTCTTAAAATGCTCCGTCTGGGCTTTTACCTACAAAAATAACACACAAAATTAAAAATTCTACAACATGTATACACAAAACATAAAAACAGAAATTACAACAAAGTGCATGGGTTGCCTCTCTGCTAGCGCTAAATTCATCGTCTTCAGCCAGACATGACCGAAATCCATTTGTCAAGGTGGCTTTAATGTCATCCTCAGTGCTTGTGCCATATTTTGATCTTTGTCGTTTTTCCTTTTTTTCTTCGTGACCTGCGAACACAAACAAAACAACAGAATAAAACACGTTCATGTGATGTGTATGTATGCAAGTGTAGAGGTCCTCCATGTTCATGATGGGTTAGATCATCGTTGTGCTCGTTGGCGCCGCATGTCTCTGGTCGCCCCCTACTGGTTCTCTTTTGTATGAAATCTGCAAACACAAAACACAAAACAAGGGATGCAAGTTACGTGTATGCATGGATGAACTTCTTATCGTGTCAGGTTAGGTCTTCTGCCAATTCTCTTGGTGACTGCTCAGTCTTCTCTTCCTCGGGCTAAATACAGCTTCAATCTGTCAACATTGATCGGCTCGGTGAACTCGTTCTCTTCCAAGTCTGACAGTTTCACTGCTCCGTTTCCCAATTTCTGAATGGCTATCCTGTCTTTTCTGCTTGCTTCTTCCGAGGATTCCCCGATGGTCTTTCCTTTCTGGTTGCATAACTTTCTGTTTTCGGCTATACAGGGTACAATCAAACTGGCCACAGCATTGGTCAGAACTTGCAACTGCTCAGCAATTTCGAATACTTTGATCTCCAATTGCTCCAGACGGGATTCTTCATCAACTGGCTCGCTCATGTCGGCTGACGGTCTTCTGACAAGTCTTTCTTCTTTCCAATCCCAACCCAATGGGAGTCTATGATGGCTTTTAAGACACAAAGGGTTAACATGATACGTGTATGCATGAGATGCATGAGATGTGTGCGAAGCATTGAATATATAAGTCGGTCCATTACCATTTTAAAGCATTTAATCATACTATTGCGATGTGCAAACTTGTCCCAGTTGAAAAGGCCTAACAGGTTTACACTTTTGTGATAACATGGCTAAACGAATTCAAATGATAAGAGACCTAAACACAAAATAGCCCATCGGTATTTTAGAATCTTTTGGCCCAATTGTCAAAGGACACGAACTCGTCCCAGTTTAAATGGCCCAACAAGTTCATATCTATTGATAAGAGGTTCAATTAAATCCAAATGACGATGGTCCTAAACACAAGCATAAATAAATAATTTCTAAGGGTCATACAACTAAGGTTCACATGTAGGTTCCAGGAGTGTAAACAAAAGCTCTCGCTGACGAAGGATTGCCCACAACTAGGACTCCTCACTCAAGGGTTCAAACGACCAAGTGAACGCACATTTTTTATACCTTACAGTACGTGCCAACGAGTTACAGTATGTGACTAACTGTCAAATGAATTTCCCGTTGTAGATTTCCCAGAGGGAGGGTGGAACGAGGCTCTCTTAAGTACCCCAAGCCTCTTAGACTCTTATCGCTTGGTGACAGGAATAAACAACGAGTCCCCCAAACTAGTCTATCACAACAAGTTACGGGTGAATGATTATCTAGGTGCCTTCACAGCTTTTCCTTATAGAAAGGTAGTGAGTGAAGGAAGACATCAAACCATCACCTAGCTTTAAATATGCCTTTGATTAAACTCTTTAAACCCATAGTAGTCATGATTCATTAAAGTACAAATCCAAACATTACAAGACATTATTTCGGAGCTGATTCTCTATCCCTAGTGGAGTCGCCAGACTGTAGGACACAGAAACTGGGCGACGCATGCTGTTCCGGGCTCACGGCCCGGTTGGGAGTATGGAGTAGCCCACAGGGGAGTAAACCGAAGAATAATGGAGTCGCCACCCGGTGTGAACTGGGAAAATGATTTAAGGCTGCACTCACCCCTCGCAAGGGAAGACCTCAAACCGTTGGGTTCGGAATGGTCCCTTACTTATGCCGTTTGTAATAAATGGATTTGTGCAATATTAACCAAGTCTACTCAACATACATGTCGGTCAAAGTAGTCTAAATTCTTATAAAGTCTAAATCTAGGTCTGCATGATTCAAAAGTAAACTTTCATAACAGCAAACACATGATATCACACATCAAACATGTTAATAACTAATGATCTAAACATGACATAACTTAAATTCCTAATACGAAAGGTAAATAACTAAGTCATGCTAAAAATAAAACAACATTCTAATAGCCTAATCATGCTCAAATACAAGTTTGGATGAAATGAAATATGTGAATCCTTCAAGTGGTACGGGGCATTGTATCCCGAGTGAAAACCATAATATCGTCCATTCGGATTCGGCTATGGAATTTATGTCCGGGTTTCCATCCAATATACCACAAAAAGGAACACATATTCCATTCACTCGAAATCACATCATATACTAATTAACAATATTCATGCGAAATAAAGTAATAAAATAACTAAAAATAAAGGATAATAAATAAAAGGGGTGCCATCAGGTCTTACCTTTTAAGTCACTTTTCAGGAGTGCGTTTCACGGTGTCGGAAGGGTTATCGTTCCCAATTTTCACCAGTTAGTTGTTTTGTTGTTTTCTCAGGTCTGCTATTTCCACTATTTCCGTTGTTTTCACGGGTCCACTGTTTCCATTGTTTTTGCTGTTTTCACTCGCGGTTTCCGCTTGCTGTTTTCTCACTATTTTTGCTCCATTTTTAGGACGATTTGTTCACGGTTTCAGGGGAGTTTTCATGTGGCTTACAGACAATTCATGGGCTCGGTTTCACGTGATGAAGGAAGGGGCTGCTGTGTTCGGTTTCACGCATGCATGGAGGGTTTACGTGCGTGCATAGAGGGTTTACGTGTTGATTGTGTGTGTCCAAGTGGGGGAAGACAGAATGATGTGTGTCTCTAATGTTTGTGAGTGGGCTGTGTGTTTGGGTGTGTTCCTTGATGAAGATAGAGGCGTGGACTGTATGTTTCAGTCTGTTTCTTGGTGTGTTGGTGCAAGCTGGTTTTGTGAGGTTGAGGGGACTGCTAAGGTGGCTATTCTTTGTTAGGGTTTTAAGTGCGTTTGGGGATGGAGTGAGGGCTTACGTGTTGGGGGTTTCTTCATGCATGATGAGGGATGTGGGTGGCTTGATCACATTTCTTGGTAACGTGGCTTAGGTCTGTGAAAATGGCTTGAAGGGCTGGTGAATGATGATGATTTTTAGGGTGCTACGTGGGCTATGCGTGAATGAGAAACTGGTTTCAAATGGGCTGCTGTGTTGGACGTGTGAATGAGGCTTGAAAGGCTGTGTTGTTGGCAGTTTCAGGCTAAGTGTGAAGGGCTTGAACGTGTGCCAAGAGGACTCCAAAAAAAATGGCCTGAACTGAAGCAAAATGGGGCTGTATTTAAAGGCATAAGTGGCGTGAGTGGAGGCAGGCTGTTGTTGTGCTGGATGTTAGTGTGAAGGGTGCAAGGAGCTGAAGACGTGTGGGGTTGTGAGGTGCCGTGTGATTGGCGTGAAAGGAGAGGGAAAATAGGCATGATTAATGGTGTGATGGAGGGCAAGACAAATGAGCTTTCAGTGGTTTTGAAAATGGAGGATGAAAATGGGTTTGGTTGGATTTGTATTGATAATGGCGTGTGGGGTTTATTTGTTTGATTGAAAGAATGAGGTGGGTTTGGAGAGAGAAAATAGGTGGCATTATTTTGGTTTTGGTTTTGTCTTTGTGTGAAAGTTGGCAGGGAATGGGCGTGGGGCATTGAGGTGTATGCATGGAGGGTTTTGGCTTTGTGTAGGGATTTGCATGGAAGTCGAAGGGGCACATGGGTAGGTTTAAGGTTCGGGGCGAGAATACATTTTGAAACAAAGACTCCATGAGCAAACCCGAGGTTAAGCGAGCTAACAAAAATCCAACAAAACGTCAATTCTTGATTATTCCCTTCCGACGTCTGTTTCCCGCGACTTCCGCTACTTAAAAGGTGGTGCCTCCGTACGAGGCTCATCATCGGGCTAACATGCAAAAATGCAGTGCATACAGCTCCCACTAACCCTTCAAACTATGGGTGTTCATAGGGTCGGGTCAACCCACGACCCGACCCGACATGACCCGACCCGACCCGCGCGGGTTCATAAAAAAAATTGCAAAATTTTGACCCGACCCGAAATTTGCGGGTTGCTCAACGGGTTTGATATCATTGACCCGACCCGACCCGACCCTATACAAATATATTATTTTTCTAAAATTTTTATTATTTTTCTAAATGTACAGTTATAGATGGAACTTGCAATTTTTAATTTTGAAGAGGGGTGGGAAACTGGGAATGCAGTATCATGTTTACGTTGAATTTCACTATCATCTGGCAATGTATTGTTTTGTCTTTGAGATTTTCCTTCAAACTATCTCGATTCATTTAATTATTAATTGACCTATAATTATCATGTTTGGTGGTAAAATGAATCTGTGTATACATATAATTTACTTTGGTGGTAAAATTCCTTTTTTTTTGTATTAAAATTTTATATATATGATATTTTTGGACATAAAATAACTAATATTAATATTTCAAAATAATTAATTCATTAAAAAAAATTATATTTTTTTAAAATGACCCGACGACCCGAACCCGATCGGGTTCCACTTCTCCGCGACCCGACCCGCGACCGATTTTCCCTTGACCCGACCCGATCGGGTTCTAACAAAATTTTCAAAAACCCGACCCGACCCGACCCGTGAACACCCCTACTTCAAACACATATGTATTCTCTATACTTTGACAGATCAGACAATATGACTGATGTCAAAAATAGAGAACACGGATTTTCGGAAGACTTATTCGAGTCTACAATAGGCTCTATAAGCTAGAATACTAAACTGCAATCTCAACATAACACAAACTCTAGGGCCATTCCATAACGAACTCTTCAAATGAAGAAATCACAATTGATCTCTTATCTGAATAAGTCATTCAAAAAATGTCACTTTGCATTCTTTAGCTAAAATATACAGTTTAATATCAACATTAACCAATATATCTTTAATTGTTCAATTAGCGTGACTAAAGATAAGTTTTCTCAGAATCTACAATAGATTGCTGAGTATAACTTTTCTCACTGTCATACTGTAAAGGTCAAACCTTTAATAAGCTCACAATGCTTTCGCTACGCAAACAATTAGCACATATCATGAACTGATTCATAATGAAAGCTTAATCAAGTTCAAAACTTGATCGTAGTAAGTTATGAACAATCTTAGATCTATGGTTCAATGGTGAACTTCCAGAATCAATATCAAATATCGCTTCCATTATAAGTTATAGGATAAATATTTCTTCAATAAGAAAACAACATAACCATTAAGTATCAAATACTCGTGAATGATTCTGTTATCCTATTGGACTTGTATGGAAGATGTATAAGGGTTGTTTCATCTTATTAATTACATAGTTCCAATTATAATTTATCATTCTCACGTTTGACTTCAATAAGTCAAGTCCTTTTCTACAATGATTAACATCAGATGTTACACACCAAGTAATAAAATAATTGTATTACTTAGGATCGTAGGAAAGATATTCTATTAAATAGAATACAATATTCTATTAAACATAATAAATGATAAACTTTTACTTATACCTCCAAGGTGTAAGTAATTTCCATTATATAACTATTATATAAAAGAAATATTCAAATCTCAAACTTTTCAAGATTCGAATTTTCTTCCTATACATATCATATATATAACTGTAGAAAATAATGGAACATTAATTAAATAGATGAATTAGTGTTACTGGAGCATAACCCCAAGAGTATTGAAACTAATTCGGTAATATTCATATCAAACGAATCAAATCATATAAGATTCAACTGCTCCCACTACTCAATTCCATCAAGAGAATCGTGGAAGAATAATATTGAATATGAATCATATTCACTGAATAACCTTAGAACTAATTGCTTTAAATTCATATGTTTGATCATATCAAAGATATTTGAACAATTCAAAGACTTGTTATGAATTTTAAGGATCACGTTTTCAAAATTTCAGATTGAATTTATTTGAACCAGTCAAATATGTTCAATCAGCGTTTCATTAGAACAGATTGAAAGTTCTTGATCATTTCAAGACGTTCAATATGTGTTCCTTCAGAAACATGTAACTAAGTTATGACAATTCATGAACTAAGTTACGAAGTAAAGAAAACTATCTTAAGCAATTATAATTTATTAAACTACATACATCCAATGTATCAGTTAAATAAATCTGGTGGTCCAATGACAATCATTAGTTAAACGAGATCTTAATCACCTTTCCCGAATACAATATTCATTAAATGGATAAGGATGTGTGGTGTGATCTCGTATCAAACCATCATTTACCATACGGAATAAGCATCTAATGCTTAAGTGATTAAACTCATAAAGCACCATTCTAAATTATTTATTTTACCGAATAATTTTTCTTAATGTTTATCTCTACGTCAATGACACTACTAGTTATATTTAAAATATATAACAATTGTTTATTAAGAACAAGAAACTATCCAATAGTCGCAAGTTCCGATATCAAATATCAAAACAATCGTTAACTAATATTTTTAAATAACTAGAAGGAGATCTGGTATATAATACCTACAGTTGTAGTATTTGTGAAAATCGATATTTTCTATACACAACTATACACATCTCCTTTCTTTAGCTTTGCTATTTGCATTCAACTATTCACAACAATTGCAAATAATTGATTAGCAAATCGTGTCGGACACATTGCCTCTAAAGGTAATTAAAGCTAAGAAACGTCATTACTAGATAAACAAATACCTAATGAGGCTTTCTTAATGCCAGTCAAGAATCTCGAGACATGAAGTAATTCAAGTCAATTCTTACTGCATAAGAAACTATTCTCTCTAAAGTATTATATCCTAAAAGGGATATCTATCTAGATTATCTATCATGACTTAGAAACTAAGTCATTAACCATATTTATTTTTGAAGAAAAACGGAACAAAAGTTCTTGATGGTTTTAGACCAATCTAATAATATCATAGTCTAATAGTATCTAGAACCCATTCTAGAATAAATGCAACCAAGAGTCAAGTCAGATAACATATCAAAATATGTGTGCAGTGAATTAAAGGTTTAATTCTATCTAATATAGATTAAGGAAAACAAACAAGCGGCTATTTCCATAATAATACACACTGCGTAAGTTAAGGAATTTTAAACTTAGCAGTGCCTCCCACTATTTTACGTAATACCGTAATCCCCAACGGAAAAACGAGAATTCAATATTTGAATAGAATTCCATAATGGGAAGTGGACCCCATGAATATATTTCGACTCACAGCAGAGGCACGGTCTCGCCTACGTATATTCACAGGTAGACAACTCATTGTCAATCACTCACTAGTGATTCTGAGGTTCCGGTCCTGGTCGTTTCTCGTTGTCGCTGCTAAGGCAGGCCCACAAGGAGACGTACCAAGGTTAAACTTGTCAATGATAAACTCAAGTTACTTGCGTAACCCTGACAGCTAGGGCACGTTCAGGATTCCGCTTTCGCTTGAATTTATCTAGTATCTAATATACATCCGGCATAAATAAATCTCTATCGGCTACACCCTCACAGCAGAGGCACGGTCGCGAATGTAGTCACGGAAAAATATTTATAAACCGTATTGACAAGATGGACCAAGAAACAAGTATTTCAAATACTAGTTACTTTAAAAACCTTATTAAGCGGGGATATTCCATTAAGTGTCATACACCCTAAATCTAATCAAATTAGATTATAACATGCATGTACAAAGTCAAGAAAACATGATTAAACATTGAATAAAACAAGCTAATCATTTTATGGGGGCCTAGAATCAGACTCGCTCTGATACCATTTTGTAAGGGTTTTAAGGGGGATATCGGTAACGCAGCGGAAACGGTGGAAAATCAAATTTTCCGATTTCAAAAATTTTTCTCGGATTAATAAAATAAACTTATTTATTTATCATCCAATAATCAAATTATGAAATAAAATTCAATAAATCAAATTTATGTGAATTTACTGAATTGCCCTTACACTTGGCATTTTGTTCATTTTAGTCCGAAATTGTTCAAATCAATTTCGGATGATTCTAAATCATTTCTAAGATGAACTTAACATGTCCCAAATGTCAAAACACCAAGAGCAACAAAAATATCAAAAATGCTTCACTTGGTAGAGAGCCTCACTAGGTGGCCAAAGTGTGCATTTTGCACTTCCATGCTTCAAGACACATCCAAATGAAATCCAATCAACATGAAACTTTATATGCATCATATACACATCCTAATACACCATATAAATTAAAATCCCTAAATTTGGAAGTGGTCTTAAACCCTAATTTTTCAATTTCTTCAAATTGGACAAATTAGACCAAATTGGTAAAATCCAATACTTCAATCATGTTTCTTCCATCCAAATCAAGTCTCAACACAATGAAAAAACTATAGAAAAATTATAGGTCATTTAAGAGTGGGTAAATAACTCTAGAATGGCAACAAGGTTCTAAAACCTTAAAAGAATGATTATTACTACACTAGTAATAAACTTCTAACATCATACATGCATATCACCTTCATCAAAATTTTATCCATCAAAAGTACAAAGAATAAAGAATAGAAAAACTCAAGAAAATCACAAGATGTTGCCCACAACAAGAGGAACAAATTACTCTCTAATGGAAGGTTGGAAATACTTACTAAATTTCAAGCTTTTCCTTGTTTTTCTTTTCTTTTCTCTCTACCTTCTTTGCCTTGTTTTAATGGAGTTTTGATAAAGTGAAAAGGTTAATGAAACCCTAAAAATAAATGAAACAATATATACTTGCCCAAATGTATGCCTTGGCCGAATTTGGCCTAAAGGAAAGACAAGTTTCATTAATTTCATTTCATTTTAATTTCATTTTCCAAGTTGATAAAATGATCATTACATTTTAATGACAATTTCAACTTAGTCAACAATGGAAACATGAAAAAATATAACCATTATATTTAATTAAGGTCATGGCCGAATTTAGCAAAAATAAAAAGGAAATAGATATTTTCAATTTTAACAATTAAAACAAATATCCAAGGAAGTCAAATTCAATTTGACAACATTTTCCTTTAATGTAAAGTCAAACATTTACACTTATAATAATTTCCTAACTTTATCATTTGGTGAGATATTTATATTTTATTATATTAATCATTTAACAATTAAATAATTAATTAATTAAATAAATACAAATATCTCAAATATATGTATTATATTTACTTTAAATATCTCAAATACATATATTAATGATATATGTCAAATACCTTTATTGACAATTTATTAATGTGTATTAATAATATCATATATTAAATACAAATACACATTAATTAGGAAATGACGGTTCGGCCTGTTCGCATGTATTTTTTGTTTAACGTTTAAACGATTTATAAATAATCACCATTATTCATAAAAGTCGCCATAGTGCTCTACGAGTATATTTCATTAGTGAGACTCTCTAGATTCAAGTATATCCGTCACAAAATCTAATTTCGTATCCATAATTTATCCACCCGTAAATTATGACGATCACGGATAAACTAGCTGAATCATACAGATCGAGGTCATTGCATACGTATAATCCGTCAAAGGTATCCGGATAATACCAGAGATATAGATGTAAACGTCAAATATCTATAGGTATTATCTCGTCGACGTATCTATTAGCAATCTCTAAATAACATTCGGAACTTACTTCTGAAGTTTACTATGGCCACAGATTTAACAGACTGCTAATCATATATGGACTACATATGCTCTTTACACAGAACTGACGGATCCTATCTTGATACACACAGGATATCCTGAGGATCGGTCCACACCCAACGAACAGGCAGAGGTCTGATCTAAATATATCGATGACGTGACTGCCATCTAAGTGTGGAGGATGTCTCATACATCCACAGTGGTATATCAAGTCGAAGGACCACTATCCTACTCAACCCGAGAAAATTCTTATTAAAGTTGGTGTACCATCCATTAAGAATCTTCGGTGAGTCGTTCAGTGTTTATCCACTATAAACACCTACACGTCTATACGAGTCTCCCTAGACTCATGGTTCATTGGGATAAACCATCGGACCAAGTCTCGATATACGACATGTACTGGTCTCAACAGATTTGACTAACAGACCCGTGTTAGTGAATTTTGACCAGGAAATTTATTTGATAATATACATTTAGCAGTGACACTTCCCAATGTCAATTACAAACTAACTTTGTAACTGTGTACTGCATTATATATTATCGGGCCTTTGCCTAATATATACATATCACTAAACCACATTTAGTTTCAATCTAATAGTATATTAGATCGAATACGTATATAAAAAACAAGAGGTCCAACCATAAATAGGTAATATTATGGAAAAATTGGATGTTTGTATTCATGAATCAGACATAAATACGGTCCGGATTGGCGCTCTGAGCATCAACCCCAACATGAGCAATGTCAAGCCATTACCTTGAAAAGCGGGACTGAAATCACAAAAATATTGAAATCAAGGCATCCATTGAAGAAATTCCAAAAGAAACAGAGCAACCGATAGAGGAAAAAGAAGCAAAGGAAAAGGATCAAATCATTCCACCTCCACATTTTCCAAAACGTCTTCAGAAAAATAAACTGGACAAACAGTTTGCTAGATTCCTGGAGGTGTTCAAAAAGCTGCACATCAACATCCCATTAGCAGAAGCGTTGGAAGAAATTCTCAGCTATGTCAAATTCATGAAAGACGTCCTTTCACGAAAATAGAGATTGAGAGACTACGAGACAGTAGCACTGACAGAAGAATGCAACACCATCATTCAGAGGAAACTTCCCCCAAAGTTGAAAGATCCAGGCAGTTTCACATTCTCAACCATTGGAGAAAATTACATCGGTAAGGCTTTATGTGATTTGGGTGTAAGTGTTAATTTGATGTCTTTTTCTATTTACAGGAAACTGCAAATTGGAGAAACAATGCCTATCTCAATCTCTCTACAACTTGTTAATCGAACGTTCACATTTCCGAGATGAGTTGTTGAAGATATGCTGGTCAAAGTTGAAAAACTCATTCTCTCAGCAAATTTCATCATCCTTGACATGGGAGAAGACAAAGATTTTATCATCATTGGGAGACCATTCTTGGCGACAGGTCGAATTATAATTGATGTACAAAAATGAGAACTAACCATGAAAGTTCAAGACCAAGAAGTTACCTTCAATGTTTTCAAAGCCATGAAATTCCCTAGCGATGAAAATGATGAAGAATATTTCAGAGTTGATGTTGTTGATAGTATAGTTCAGGATACTAAGCCAAATCCCATGGATACACTGTAGCACGCGGACGCGCTGGGCGCACATCATTTTTGTTTTTGTTCGTTCGAGAGCTTCCGAACTCTGATTTAGTCCCGATTTTTTCCTATATACTCGTAATGGAATATAGTATTTTATTAAATAATTTAAAATTACACCCATACTTTATATCCATGGGTTAGACCTATTTCCGCTGCCCGGGACACCGATTCGACCCTTGGGGTTCCACAACTGCCCCAACAGATACGTATTCTCATGTGATGGATACCATTACATATCGATTTTAATTAGTTTGGTAGTCTCTAAGAAAATTATATATGTGTCTTATTGACGTAGTGATAACATATTTGTATGGGTCACTTAACACTGATATTTACATGAAAATCCCCGAATGATTGAAGATGTCTGAAGCATATAAATCAAAGGATCATAAACTGTGTTCAATCAAGTTACAATGATCTTTATACAGATTAAAATAATCTGGACGCATGTGGTATAATTGCTTGAGTGAATATTTGATGAAAGGTTGATATATAAATGATCTTATCTGTCCATGCGTATTTATAAGAAAGTCAGAGACTGAATTTGCTATTATAGCAATACATGTCGATGATATGAACCTAATTGGGACTCCTGAAGAGCTTTTAAAAAATGCTGAATATTTGAAAGAGAATTTGATATGAAAGACTTGGGAAAAATAAATTATAATATCATCTTGCAGATCGAACATAAAACTAACATAATATTTATTCATCAGTCTGCATATATTGAAAAAATTCTCAAACATTTCAACATGGATACTGCTCATCCATTAAGTACTCTCATGGTAGTCTGATCTCTTGATCGTAAGAAATAATCAATTTCGCCGTAAAGAAGATAATGAAAAGATACTTGGCCCTGAGGTACCATATCTTAGTTCAATTGGTGCCTTGCTATATTTAGCTCAATGCACTAGACCAGATATTGCATTCTCGGTTAATTTATTGGAAAGATTTAGTTCTACGCCAACTCGACGACATTGGAATGACGTCAAACATATATTTCGTTATCTTCATAGGATAAAAGACTTGAGATTATTTTATGCAAACGAGCTAACACAAAATTCAGGCCTTGTTGGTTATACTGATGCATGATATCTCTTTGACCCTCATAAAGCACGTTTACAGACAGGGTATGTTTTTATCTACAATAACACGGTAATTTCATGGCGATCTACAAAGCAGTCTTTTGTTGCTATATCCTCCAACCACTCATAGATACTTGCACTACATGAAGCAAGCAGATAAATGTATATGATTAAGGTCACTTATCCATCACATTCAGAGCACATGCAACTTAAACTCTGCCAAGATATTCCAACAGTGATATATGAAGATAATGTTGTATGTATTGCACAAATCATAGGAGGGTACATCAAGGGAGACAGAACCAATCACATCTCACATAAATTCTTATATACTCATGAGCTACAGCAGGGGAAACAAGTTGATGTCAAGCAAAAACGTTCAACTGATAACTTTGCAGACCTATTTATTAAAGCTTTACCAACATCAACATTTGAGAAGCTTGTATATATTATTGGCATGCGCCGACTTAGAAATTATTGTGATGATATCTTTGAGGGGGAGCATTTCATCAGAGGAGCATTTCATCAGGGGGAGCATAATCATTGACATAAAAAAATACTGTGGATAAAAGCACACTGTACTCTTTTTCCTTCAACCATGCTTTTGTTCCATTGGGTTTTAATGAGGCAATGTTAGGTCAAGTATTGTAAAATTAAAGTGATGGGTCCTATGGGGGAGTGTTGTAAATTAGATGATCTCTTACACTTTATTTAATATTTTAGCTTGTCCCACAATTCTTAGGGATAATGATCTTAACCTAATCTCTCTCTATAAATATAGAGCAAATCTTTTATAATAAATTCATTCAGAATCAATAAGAAAAGCTTGTAGCTTTCTAATGCAACTTTCTCTTCTTCTATTTCTCTCTTATTTTACAACAATATTATATTTTTCTAAAAAATTATTAATAAGTAGGGAAATTTCTTGTATAAATAAGAGATTTCGATGGAGTTCAAGCATTCATTGATCAATTTTTAAAAAATATCTAATGGATTTCTTTTTTGAAAATCCTAATAGTATACAAGAAAATTTTAAACAACTTTTCAAAAATCCTAATTGAATACCCATATATTTTTAAAATTGAAAATAATAGAATCTATATTTAATACACCATATATTATCAAAATGAAATATTATTTATTTATTTATTATGTTAGATCATTTTCTACCTTCATCATTTATTCATTTTTTTTCGATTAGAACTTAATGCTGTATGGGGATTAATAGCCTATATTTGTACAGCTTTAAACCATGTGAAATTCATGATATTGTTTTCTTTGTTTTGGGTCTTACGTTTCGTATTAGTTGGGATTAAACGAGTCAAATTTGTAGGGAGAATAAAATGCTATGTATAGATATAAGCAAATGTTATTTGTCATTGATTGTGGTGTTGATAGGGATAGCCCTAAATTTTAGGACTTTAAATGAGTTTTAAAATATGTGATACCCAACAGAAAAAATATTTTAGTTATCTCATTGACTGAATAAAATAAAATAAAATAAGAAAATCAAAATTATATTTTCCTCACCAAAATCACCTTAAATGAGTATGTCAAAAATTTGACAGTCAAACAATAAATTAAATAGTAACACTTGAAGAAAATTGAATTCTTCAAGTGAACTAAGTTGGCCACTGTTAGCAATTGCGGAGCCACTAAAAGACGAATGATAGCAGTATCGCTCAGTTTAAAATTTTATTAGACTAAATAATTAATTAATATTCTGATTATGCCATTATTCATTTGCATGCATATAGGAAGAATCGCATATAGGAAGAATCAACATCTTTATATGTAATCCATAAATGACAAAGATCTAGACCATCATTTATATACAAATGGTAAAACCATTACGTCATACATGATGAGCAGTTAATATACATATATTTTTTTGCCCCTTTATCTTAATATTTTGTATATTATTTCGAGTTTTATGAGCGTTTTGATGTATTTTAGGTATGTTTGACAGATTAAAATTATATCACAACTCAAACGAATTTAACGAGGGATGAATTGATAAATATGGAGAAGAATTAGGCTAAATTTCAGAGGCATCACGTGCGTCGCGACGTTGGAAGCGTGTCTCGACATAGGTCTTCAGAAAAATCAACCAGAGCGCACCAAAAGTTGGTACGTCGCGATGCCTATGGAGGCACACCGCGATCCGGCGATGAATGTCATGCGCGTTGTGTGACGCGCGTCATGAAAGATGTTTCCCCAATTCGTCCAGAACTCGATTTTTGATGAAGAAAGACTCTTCAGACCTTCTATATAAGTACAAGCTCGTCTCAAAACCTTGAAGGAAGCCTCATAATATAATTTTGGAGCCTCAGAGCATAGAAAAACGCCTAAAATAAGACAAGAATAAAATGCTTCAACCAGCGTTGGAGATTGAAGACGAAGACTGCAACGAGAGTTTTTCTTCTATTTTCTCTCAAATTTATCCTTATGAGTTCTTATTTTGTATCAATGATTAGCATGTTTTTATTATATATCATGAGTAGCTAAATCATTACTCTATGAGTGTAACAGATCTAAGCAATGTATTTAATAATTTGCATCTTTTTATTCTTTTGTTTTATTATTGAATTATTTGTTAGTCTCTGTGTTTTAATGCATATTTTATTATCTGGCCAACAATAGAATAATCGTGGTAAATCCTTAGGAACTCGATGGAGGAAATTTGGATGAAGCCTTGGGAATAATAGTGTGTGATCTCATTCTGTTGAATAGATATCCTTGCAGGATTGACATATATGCGCAGGGTATGCGTAAACAATATTAGAACCTGATTTTTAATGAATTTGGTTTAAATTAGTTAAACATATAGTTAATTGACTTAATATGAATATATCTACCTGACCATCGAAAGAGACCTGTATATAGTTTAACGTTATAGGTTAATAATTCATAACAACGACCCAATTTAATGAAAAGTGCATGAGCTCGTTGTTTGCGTACTTAGGTGAAGTTACAACCCTAAGTTCTTCTCGTATATAAAGTTTATCTCCAAAATTATCATTTGCTCTTTATTTAATATTTCAATTAATTTTAAATTAACCAATCTCTCTCACAACCAATAGTTTAGTTTAAGTTAGGTGTGTTAGTTTTAATATTAATATGAGAAATAATAAGTTCACGTGGATACGATATCCTACTTTCTGTCACTTTGAGCGATATATGCGCGTGAGTGCGATATTAAAATTTTTATCAAGTTTTTGGCGCTATTTTCGGAGTCTTATTTTATTTTTCCTTGTTAATATCAGAACAACGATATACTTACTTAACTAAACACCCTTCTTTTTTTTTTTTTACCTTTCCTTTTTGTTTTTGTTTTGATTTCAGGTGTCATAAACGACCAACAGCCTGAACCGCATGATGTAGCAATGCCAATCCCAATTCGAGATAGGATGATACTGATCGTTGATAGACTTATATCTTATATCATCCCACCACCCCTTCAGGCACACGTGAGACATCAAGACCTGTATCCAAATGATACATCATCAGTGTAGTTTTGGGGTGGCTCGAATGATGATCTTAGTGCTCACGTATGTAATTTTCTGGAATCTGTAGCACCTTCAACTTCAACAGAGGGGTAAAAGAAGCAGTCTGCTTGTGAGTTTTCCCATACTCATTAAAGGATAGAGCAAAGGGATGAATCCAGTCACTACCAGCTAAATCTATCACTAGATAGGAAGACTTGGCCATCAAGTTCCTTGCCAAGTATTTTCCTTTTGCTGGAACAGCAAAGTTGTGTAATGACATCACGTCATTCACACAGTATGAGTCAAAGTCGTTATACAAGGCCTATGAGAGATATAAATACTTGATACGTAAGTACCCACATCATGACATTACAATATGGCTGCAAGTTCAGACCTTCTATAATGGGCTTAATGGCATGATGAAAAGCACATTAGACCCAGAGACTGGAGGTGCACTAATGGCCAAAGATGAGAATTTCACGTGGGATCTACGGGAAGAGATGGCTATTCACAACTCCTTATGGTTAATTGAAAGAAGTATTCTGCAATGAGCAACAACAGTCCATGGGTTAGAGCTAAACACAGCTGTGAATGCCAAGCTAGATGAAATCTGCAAATGTCCAAAGATCCTCAGTAAGCAGATTGTGAACAATACATAAGCTACAAGTGCATGATATGGGGGAGTACAGAATGGGAAGCCCTACGCTCTACATGATGAGTTTGTCAATTATGTCAACAACTACAACAGACAAGGCCACAATCCATACTAAAATAGTTGTAGCCTTTTTGTAGAGGAATTACTGAGGCAAATGGCCAATCAGAACATGGACAACACAAAGAACACTGTCAGCTTGGAAGCGTTGGTACAAAGCCAAACAGTCTCAATTAGAGCATTGGAAACCCAAATTGGATAGCTTGTGATTAATCAAAGTTAGAGGCCACAATGAGCTTGCCCAAGTGACACAAACGACAACCCTAGAAGGGCAGGAAAATTTTTTTGTAATGCCATCTCAGTCAACTATAAAGGAGTAGAGGATGAGTGCATTACACACATTTCTGACGAAGAGCTTGATGATGAAATTTGTGAGTGCATAAATTACCTTTATGTTTATCCTAGTTTGATACCTAAATCGCAGCCTTCATTCCCGACTAGGCTCATGTCGCAGAAAGAACTAGAGGAATACACAGAGAAGCAGATAAAGAGGGTGGAAACTTCACTTATAAGCAGCATTGTCAAAGAGGAAATGCTCACAGAGGTGTACAGTGTCATACTACAAAGAACGACTATAACTAAATGCAAGGATCTTGACGTCTTCACCATAGATCGCACTATTACGGATTGCGAGTCAAGAGCATTATGAGACTTAGGGTCGGGAATTGATATAATATCGCTGCCTATGGCGAAGTGATTGGGGTATCATGAGGTAAAGTCCACTTCCATGACCTTATAATTGTTGGGTTTCTAGGTTAGTCCCAAGATCGATTCAAGCATAGAAACATGTGTGAATACTCATAAGAAGTATGGTGGAATCATACTTACATTGATCGGTTATGCGATGCGAGGAACAACAAAAATCCTTCAAGCTTTCGGCAATGGCTCCCTTTGTGTTCCATCAAGATTCAGTCAACCCTCCATGTGTGCTCCGAGCTCCAAGCTTTGCAAATGGTGATTCCATGCTCAAGGGTTTGTTTCCCTATCACCTTGGATGACTCTTCATGTGCTAGCATTGGATAGATTTTCCACAAATCTTCCATGTTCCTTCTTCTATTTCTCGGCCAAGCAAGAAAATGAGAAGAAAAATGGCTTCAAAAGCCGAATGGGAGAGAAGGGAAATTGGTTCCCAAAACCGTGTGTGTGTTTGAAAGAGAGAGAAGTGTGTTGGTTTGGTTTTGTTTCTAAAACTAATACCAAAAATTGATTACCAAAATTTTGTAAAATGGCTTTCAAAAAGTCAAAAGAAATTTTGGAGCCAAAATGGCAATAAATGCCTTCCAACAACTCACATCACTCATGAATAGTGACTGGTTGTCAATCACTCAAAGTGACAAGACATTCATCACTTGAATGACGAATGATATGACGTGTGATGTGACTTGTGGGCCGCACTTGAATTCGAAATGCGAGTGGGCCCGCAAACACTCCCGGACTCAGGTTCGCTAATTTCGAATTAACGAATTTTCCGTTGCGACGTTATTAAATAAAATTTAATAAATTAATTATGCCTAGTAAAATTACTATTCACGTCGCTAACGAATTAATTCTAAATTAACTCGTTCGCCCCGAATTAAAATCTAATTTTAATTCCGCGTCGAAATCCAATTTCGTATAATATATCGAATATATTATTTTATCCATTAATTCCAAATTAATCGTTCTCTCTCTTTAAATAATATTTTATCCCAGATAAAATATCTCTGTAATTAATCCCAGATTAATTTTCTCTCTCTTATAATTAATCTCAGATTAATAAAGTGTGAGTCATATGTCATCGGTGAATCTTCGGGAAGTGACCCATGAGATCCCCGGATATGTTGGCAGTAAATCCGTTCGTCGGACTATCCGAACACGTACGTACCTAGTACTACATTTTTACCGATTTACAAGACATGGTTGGCTTCTAGCAAAGCACCGTGCCTTCCCAATTCTCCAGAAATATTCTTAAAGGAATATGTGATCTATATCAGGCGTAGTATACGTAGTATTACGTATTACGATCCAGTATCGGATGTCACATGCAAGGCCTGGGGCTGGAATTGTGTCTGCCCCGTACGAAGCACATATCGGATCTCTGGTAACTAGTCTCTATAATCGGATAAACATGACCTAGTCATAATATCTCGATAGCTGCAGCATAAAAGAGCACAAGTTTCGTATCATACGTGATCATCATCTCCACTATGACTAGAGTGATACTTCCATCTCGACATCACACCCAATACACTACGATTCTCAATATACCCATAAGAGGCATACACAGAACCTGTTAAAGCCCTGGACGACCAAAACCAAAGTATATTGATTATCACAAGTATTAGCGGTGCAAGTCTCAAGTTAAGACCAAATACACATACCCTGATTCGGACTTCCATAGACACATAGTCATACTACCAATGGAATTCCGAGGGGTCTATCCAGAGCGAAGCTATTTCCGTACCATCGGTAAACACAACCTCCTATTACACTTGCATGAGTATCCGATACCAAATAAATTAGAACTATGTCGTTATGCTCCCACAACGCGCACAAGTGTAATACTAGTCTATTCCATATTATCGATGTCCAATCTCGATAATACTACGACTATGGATATTTAATGATTAAACCTTCGTGGATTGATACTGTCTCATATCATCTCAATCCGGAACTAATCATATGGACCTTTCATCATTTATATATCTTCATAATCTAATTACAAATGATAAAAGGGTAATTTCCTTTGTTACACAGTTAATTTGTACAACAACACCATGATCTGTACAAATAGTGATGCTATGGGTCATAATTGTCCAACAATAATTTACTGACAGAACCGTCAAGATATCCAAAAGTAATATAGAGGATATGATGGTAAATGTGTGGGATTTTGAGCTTCCAACATACTTCATCATTTTGGACATGGAGGGAGACGTAGATATACCCTAAATCTTGGGAAGACCTTTTCTGGCGGTAGCAGGAGTGATAATAAATATACAATAATACCTCCTCACTTTCTGAATGAATGGAGAGACGTTAATTGTCAGGATGTCTGACCTTGCAGGAAACCAATACAGTTATGAGAATAAAGCATTAATGGAGTTATTCGAAGGAAAAGGGGAAGTGAGTGTGAAGAAGCAAACATATAAGGTGAATGAAGAAGCAGTGGTGTGTGAGACCTTATAGGTGGATATACATGAAGGAAACTACAGCTTATTTGCGGTGTGCCATCAATTCGACTCCAAGCTACATCATGTCATTACACAGTCCAAACCAGCAGACCCTGGTCCATCCAAGCCAAAAGGAAAAGAGCGATCAGCGAATGCAACATCTGTGGTTTCTAATAAAGGCAAACAAGTATGGGTTAGAGTGGCAAATCGATAGAAGCAACTCAGAGCAACTCATTCCAAGTATATCATGCCGCATATAATGAAATGAGGTGCAACTATGAATGGAACGTCTGCAAACCCAACACCTAATTTGAAGCCACCATGAGGATTTGGGTGGTCACATCTGACTGAAGATGTTAAACTTAGCGCTTGAAGGGAGGCAACCCACGTGTTTATATTTTTGTTGTCTTTACTTTTGTTTTATTTTCTTGTGTGCTATTTGCGTGTTAAATTATGTAGGTACTGGCCCAACCCAAACAGTTCGCACAACCAAAGTCTGACTAGAAATTGAACTAGGCACGCATTGCAGTCCAAAACCGAGACAAAGAGTTGGCAACATTGTGCGTCGTGAAGCATACCATCACGCGTCGCAACGTGGGGACTTACACGTGCAAGAGACTGATACACCCATGCACGATAGTGTTACTCCTCACTTTTATTCTTTATGCTTATTTTACATTAAGGACAATATAAATTTTATGTGTAGGGGCATGTACATGTTAGTGTTAGTTCCCGCTATTTAAAAAAAATCAAGAAAAAATATAACTTCATTTTCTTAAGGTTTAGGTAGTGAAGCATAGTCTAATGATGAGTTTGTTTGCTTTAGGATGAAATCTTAGAAACGATAAGTTATCAATTGACTTTTATCTGATGCCTTGAGTTGGTGATCAAGATTAGACTCGTAAGCACTTAAAAGTAGGTTTCTAGCAGTAAAAACCTTGGTAGTTGACAAAGTGACTAGTTAAGAAAATTATTTAAAGAAAGAAAGATCTTTTGAAGAAAAAAAGAGTAGAAAATAAAAAATACTTTAAAAAAAGATAAATCACATATAACCGATAAGCATGAAGCTACCAATTGGCGATTGTTAGGACCACCATGAGGATATATGTTACCTTAAAAGGTAGGTTAGTCAAAAGATAAAGAAAAATATAAGTCATACATTATCGAGCTCAATAGGCAAATACATATCACTTTTGAGATATCTGGTTGGTTTGACCCATCATATGCACATTTTTTAGACGAAATCACTGATTTGATTTACTTAAGATTTGAGCTGTGACCGAACCTTTTCACATACATTATGAGTCTGACTTAAATGAGTTAGTCAAGAACTTGGATTTAAATTGCGTTGAGTAACTTGAAGGTTTTTTTATCTCATTGTTGGACATTCATTGAGAACATTGTTATGTACAATTACTAGAATTGTTTTATTTGTTTCTTTATTTTTTTTCCATGATTGCATGTCTGTGTTAAATGACGTTTGTGTGTCGTCGCTGTAAGCCCTCATGAGACTATAACTCGTCTATTAGGGTCGCATATGGGTTCAAAGGCTTGTTGTATACACTAAATGTAATTGTGATCCATACGAAAGTGGCATAGGTTACTTTATTTCTAGTTTTTTTTTGTTTATTTTATTTTATTTTATTTTATTTTGCTCGAGAACTAGCAGAATATTCAGTTTGGGGGTGTGATGAGCGGTTAAAATACATATATTTCTCGTCTCTTTATCTTAATATTTTGTATATTATTTCGAGTGGTATGAGCGCTTTAATGTGTTTTAGGTATGTTTTACCGGTTAAAATTATATCACGACTCAAAGGACTTAACGGGGGATAAATGGGAAAATATGGAGAAGAATTAGGCCAAATTTTAGAGGCATCATGCGTGCCTCAATGCGCGTCTTCAGAAAAATCGACCAGAGAACACCCAAATTTGGCATGTCGCGTTGCTCATGGAGGTGCGTCGATTTTTGTCCTGAACTCGATTTTTGATGAGGGAAGACCCCCCCCCCCCCCAGACCTCCTATATAAATACAAACTCGTCCCAAAACCTAGAAGGAAGCCTCATAATAAAATTTTGGAGCCTCAGAGCATAGAAGAACAGTTAGAGCAAAGTAAGAACAATTGCTTCAACCCGCGTTATAGAATAAAGACGAAGACTGCAACGAGAGTTCTTTCTTTTCTTTTCTCTCTAATTTATCTTTATGTGTTCTTATTTTGTATCAATGATTAGCATATTTTTATTGAATATCATGAGTAGCTA